>PVIU01005794.1:0-29896 GCA_004026605.1 Ondatra zibethicus
GCCAGGTGGTTCACAACCACCCAGGAACTCCAACTCCAGGGGATCTGATGTCTTTCTCAGACTCTGCAGGCTCTTACACTCAAATATACACAACCCACACACAGATAGACACATTGACATAAAGTTAAAAACTTCAAAAACTGTATTAAGCCAAAAATATATTTGGTATTTCTGACACAGTCTCTTTTATAATGAAGTACTGGTTACCTCGAATATTGATGAATGCTGTATAGACAGTGAAAAGCAGGAAGGCTGTGTAGGTACTCATCATTAACGTGACACCTGGAAGCACACGGAGTCACAGGAACGTCTGAAGCCCTGAACTAGAATTAGTGGCACAGATGCTACAGCTGTTAATGCGGTCATCAGTGACCTCTTCCGATTTGCTAAACTAAAGCTGGGACAGCACAGAAGTAATGATACTTGCTGGCTTAGTGAGCATTGTATTCTCCAGGAAAAAGCCAAGTTTGACTTCACACTTTGTATGTGTTTGTCTGTGTGTGATGTATTTCTCTACAGCAAGCGAGAGCATCCTGCACCTCCTCGTCAGCACTCACAAATCTCTCACAATGGCTGCTTTCTAGCAACCCCATGCCCAGCTAACAGTAGCAAATGCTTCTGCCAGTCTCTTGGCCATGAACTGTCTTCCTGAGCTTCAGCTGCTTTACTTCTCTCTTCCTGTAGTTCCATCAGCTCTTCACTGGAGCTCTGCAGCCTTGCCTCTGGCAGTCTCATAAATGTCTTCCTCAGCGATGCTCTATTCCAGCTGTTTCTACCGCCAACATCTTGTTACTGAGCACATAAACGGTATCTTGGTCGAAGTCTCGCGTGGACTCACAGACATCTTCAGAACTCTCTTCCAGATGCAGTTCACACACTGCTGGGTGACTTCTCCTCATGCGGCAGCCATAGTCTGGATCGCTCTTAGGATAGTAAACCTCTCCAGAACCCTAGGAGTGTTCGGGAGACTCACTGGCTTCCTCAGTCTGTGCAAATGCCTGGCATAAACCATGTGCTTTGAATGCAGATATCACACCCTGGCCCATTCAGTATAAAAGCATGGTGGTATTCAGCAATGGGCACAACACTTTCACATCAGGATGCATAGCAGTCATGTGCTATGGATGTCTGGGAGCATCATCTAGGAGCAGAAGAATCTTGAATGGGACACTGCTTTGCCTACGATATCTCTGACTTGTGGAATAAAAGAGTTCAGAAACCAATCTTCAAACAAGGCTGACGTCACCCAGACTTTCTTGTTATGGTGATAGTAGACAGGAAGTGTGTGCTTCTCACATTCTTGAATGCTCTAGGATTCTCCAAACGTAGGTTAGAAAATGTTTTAATTTGAACCCTGCAACATTTCCTCCTAAAGGCAGAGTTACACGGTCTCTGGATCCCAGTATTACCTTGGACTCTTGATGAGCATAGGCATACTCAGGCATACACTTCCAGAACAAGCTTAGTTCATCAACATTACATATCTGTTCTGAGAAGTATTTCTGATCCACAATTACCCTAAGAACTCTTCCTTAAAAGCTTCAGCACACTCACTACCAGCAGTCACTGCCCCACCACTGACCTAACAGTATGAAAATTATGACACTTTTTGAGGCACAGGAACTACCTCTGCACTTGCTCTTCTGTCCACCCCACAAGTAACTCTTCTTTGCCAATGACCAGTCCAGTTCTTGGTGATGATAGTGGACTTAACGAGCTAATGATTCACTGCCTCACTGATTCGCTTA
Source organism: Ondatra zibethicus (assembly GCA_004026605.1). Classification (NCBI taxonomy): domain Eukaryota; kingdom Metazoa; phylum Chordata; class Mammalia; order Rodentia; family Cricetidae; genus Ondatra; species Ondatra zibethicus. The sequence continues at coordinate 1,749 of PVIU01005794.1, forward strand.
TCTTTCAAGATGGTTCATATTATGGACTAGGAAAGTCCTGACCCCTGTGAGATGATACCACTGGCTGGCCACCTTTGTGCTGGGCAATTATTTTGAGTTTCATCTCCAGAGCAATCTCCCTCCCTCTTCTTTACACCAGCAGGATACACAGAAGGGCATTTGGTAGGCATGACAGGATGCAAAACCACAATAATCAAAAGCACTAGCAACCCAGACACTGTAACACTTTTCCTTGTGACCCTGAGGCTGACTTGGAGCTATAGCTGGCCACGAGCTGTAACCTGCCATAAGCCATCACATCATCAGTTAGGGAAAAGACCAAATGCAACATCTGACTGTAGGTTTCTACTGACTGTGCATTGCTTTTGCAATACCGAGCAGGGTTAGGTTAGGGTGAGGAGAAATGAACTCACACACCACTACAGAAGATATATGCAAATACCTAGAGAGACGAAGTGGAACACACACGCTTACTGTTGCTCAGCCTCTGCATGCCTAGGCACCTACCCAAGAAAGGAAAGCCTAAGTGTGGTGATATCTTGTTTGTTCTCTTTGTGTTCTAACAAATAAAGCTTGCCTGAAGCTCAGAGGGTGGAGCTAGCCACTAGATAACCATAAAGGTCTGGAGGTCTGTACAGACAAACAGGAAGTGATACGGCTGGGAGGAGAGAGGAATATAAGGTGAGAGGAGACAGCAGTTTAGTGCTTTTTCAGCTGAGGAATTAGCAAGGTAAGAGTTGGCTGTGGCTTGCTCCTTTGTCTCTCTGATCTTTCAGCATTTACCCAGATATCTGGCTCCAGGCTTTTATTAAGACCAATTAAAACTTGTGCAACAAATGACACCTAATGTTCAGCAAACTACAACCATATAAAACCCAAGAGAACTTGAGACACAAAAGAACAGAGTCAAGCACGGCTTCCTGGTAGCAGCATTTTCTTGGATGGGCTCTGTTTGCTAGAGGCAAGCAGAGGTGTAGCTCATTTAAGAGAGGTTTCCTGACTCACTGTTAGCAGCAAAAACCATGTAGTTCCTCAGATCCTGCTACCAAACACTTAAAGGATGTTTTTTGGGTTTTGGTTTTTTTGTTTATTTCTGGGGTTTTTTGTTGTTGTTGTTTTTTGTTTTGGTTTGGTTTTTTTGAGGTAGGGTTTCTCTGTGTCACTTTGGAGCCTGTCCTAGAATTCACTCTGTAAACCAAGCTGGCCTTGACTGACAGAGATCCACCTGCCTCTGCCTCCCTCCCAAGTGCTGAAATTAAAGAAGTGCACAACCACCGCCTGGCTTAAATTGTGTTTATAAGTATCCTGAGGCTCTTGTACACTGTTAAGATTTATTACTCATATTGGTTTAATAAAACACCAATTGGCCATTAGTAAGGCAGAAAGTATAGGTGGGGTGATCAGACTAGGAGAATTCTGGGAAGAGGAAAGGCAGAGAGTCAGTCACCAGCCAGATGCAGAGGAAGCAAGATGAGAATGGTGCACTGAAAAAAGGTACCAAGTCACATGGCTAAACTTAGACAAGAATTATGGGTTAATTAAGTGGTAAGAGCTAGTTAGTAATAATCCTGAGCATTAGGCCAAACATCTTACAATAAATATCAGCTTCTGTGTGTTTACTTGAGACTGAATGGCTGTGGGATCAGGTAGGACAGAAACTTCCATCTACATCTAAGCTCACACTAAGACATGTGTGAACATATGCAAAAGCACTATTCTTTTATTAATATAATTTTGGTTTTGTTTTTAAAAATAGACTCTCATCAGGTAGCCCTGGCTGGTCTAAAACTCACAATGTAAGACCAGAATGGGCTGGATCTCAGATATCTGCATGCCTATCCTCCCAAAGACTGGGACTAAAGATATGTACAGCTGGGTAAGAACGTTAGCTTTAAGAGTTAAGTCTGGGAATATAAAGCTACCAATGTCTAATAAACAGGTGAATATTTAAACAAATGTGGTTTAACAATACAATAGAATACTCATTAGTTACATACTCTAATCCTGATGAAAAGCCCTATCTTGGATGAAAGTAGACACCAAAGACTACATATTGAATGACTATTTTCAGACAATATTTACAAAAGGTTACATTCATGTTCACAGAAACAAAAATCAGGCCACTGGTTGTACAGGACTAAAGATGAAAATGAGGGTTAATTTGTAAATGGATACAAACAAATCTCTTAGAGCAGAAGTTCTCAACCTGTGGGTCAAGACCCCTTTGGGGCCACATATCAGATATGCTGCCCATCAGATATTTATATTATGATTCATAACAGTAGCAAAATTATAGTTATGATGTAGCATGAAATAATTTTATAGTTGGGGGTCACCACAACATGAGGGACTGTACTAAAGGGTCACAGAATTAGGAAAGTTGAGAACCAATGCCTTAGAGTAATGAAAATGTTCTAAAATGGGGTCCTGGTAATGCCTGCACAATTCTACAAACTTACTAATATTACTAAATTCGCTTACAATGGACAAATTTTATGGTATGCACATTTTATAAAAATTTTCTATATAAAAAATATGAGAAATGTGTGTGTGTGTATATATATATATCTGAAATTCTCAAACTGTCCACCTCATTCCCAACAAATACAAAAGAAAACCTAAATAAATAATTCCCAAGTACTAAAGCATAGTCACTATCTTAAGTTGCAATTATATCTGCTCACTGTTCAATTCAGTAACTACTAAACACACACACACACACACCACAGCTAAGACCACAAATCAAGCAGTCCCACCCAGCTAAGTATTTGAAATGGAAAACGGAAACTCAGCCAAGTTCAGATTTTGTTGGCTCTGCACTGACTACGTGTCGTCTTAATGACACAAATTATATGCCTCAGAAGTGTGAAGTTTGACAGAGTTCAGCAATGTAAGTCATCAGCTAATGTTACGGTGTTAATCACCAGCAGCTACCATGTATAGTAATGTAATAGAATGTAGAAGAAAGTTAATCTTGTTTTCATCTCACTTATTTTTTCTGAAAGTACACGGATTTGCCACTTAGAAAATGATTTGAGTGTTTTGTTTAAAAGATGTACTTGTCGGGCTGGAGAGATGGCTCAGTGGTTAAGAGCACTGGTTGCTCTTCCAGGGGATCCAGGTTCAATTCCCAGCACCCACATGGCAGCTCACAACTGTCTGTAACTTCACTTCCAGGGTATCTGACACCCTCACACCAATGCACATGAAATAAATTGAAATAAAAAAAATGTACTTGTCAAAATATTTTTGCACATTTTGATCAAGCAGTCCTCAAATTTATTCCTTCACGGTTCAAATACAAATTTAAAATGTTCAGAAACAACTTTTCTAATTAGCAAAGCAGACACATGGTCTCCAACTTTTGATGACCCACCTTACAATTTCTCGACTTCAATTCATGGAAAGATGACACACATTTGGAACCTGTTGTTCTGACCTGAAGCTTTTCATACACTAGCAACATACAGACCAATGTCGTGCTGTCTCATGGTGCTGAGCAGTGTGAACCAGTGCTAGCCCCAGAGTTGCACAGTGCAGAGAAACTACCAATGCACTAAAGTATACTGGACGGCTACTACTTTCTTGAAGGATTATGTTTTCTGTTTTCACATTCTTTTCATGTTTGGAAAATGCATATGCGTGTATGCACGAGTGGTGAGCCCACAAGTGTTATACACTAAATGTACAGCTGACATCTGTTGGACTAACCCATGGGAAGTGTGTGTGTACACATCCCCTTGCACTAACCCGTTTTTGCAGAGCTAAGGGAAAACCTGTCTTTTGGATAAGTCACTATCAATTCTGCAGAAATCCTTTGAAACCATGGCATTTCTACCTTCTATAGTATCCTAGCAGGGTATAAAACTTACCCCCCGACACACAAAAGGGTAACTGGATACCTTCCCCACAGAGTAAAGCCCTGATATGAAAGTATTCACTCAGTCAAACCTTTGTTCTTAGAGCCAAAACCTGCTCCCCCACAGGCTTTCTTTATTGACAGTACTCACTGAAAAGAAAGGAGCCCCAAAAACGAGGTAATATGTCTGCTCTAAGAGCAGACCCAGGAAGGTGTATCTATTGGGTCTTCTGCTGACTTAACAGGCTACTAATTAATATTCTGTATTTACCAGAGAAATAAAAATGGGGTCTTCTCATTGCTTAATATAGATGGCTATTTGAGAGAATAAAATGTTACCTTTGTTTTCTTCTACTCTTGGCAAGAAGAATGCTATTTAAACTAAACCCTAAACACTCAACTTTATTTAACAAATTCCTTGCTTGAGCACCAGATGGCACATTTTTAAAAATAAGGAGACTCTAGCATGTGTAAAAGCACGTTAATAACGCAGAGGGCATTATAATAGGTGAGCTCCCTCTATTTTAATGCCATGTTTCTTTTAGAACAGTGTTTCTCAACCTGTGGGTCACAACTCCATCACATCAGATACTTACATTAGAACTCATAACAGCAGCAAAGTTACAGTTGGGAAGTAGCAACAAAATAACTTTATGGTTGGGGTCACCACAACATGAGGAACCGTAGTAAAGGGTCACAGCATTAAGGAGGCTAAGAACCACTGCTTTAGAAAGATTTTTGCTATTGTGTGGCTGCCTAAAAAAGAAATGTACACTACAGTTGCCATTAGCTTAAAATAAGCAAGGGGCTGGAGAGACAGTGGGTAATACCTGTAACCTTTAACGTGGAGATGGAGATAGGTGAGACCCAGGGGTCTGCTCAAAGGCCAGTCAACCTAACCAACAGAGCAAGCTTACACAGGTCATTGAGAGGTCGGGTATCAAGCCAGTAAGGCAGGGAGTGACAGCAGACTTGACTGGACTGAGATCAGTCCCAACCCTGCAATACACACACACACAAAACTAAAAACAGAATTAACTAAGGCCAGCAAGTTGGCTCAACACACGATGACTTGAGTTTAGACTTCGGAACTCACATGGTGGAAGGAGAAAACTGACTCCAACAAGCATCCTCTAACCTACACACACATACACACACGTGCACACACACGCACGCGCACACACGCGCGCCCACGTGGTGGTGGTGGGCACAAATTATGAGTTTAAAAGAGAAGTCATGACTCTGAGATTTGAAAAAATAATAAAAAACACTTTAAAAAAAACAAGGAGAGAAAAGTTATCTTTAGTCTGAAGATTTGTTCTCTAGCTAAACTGGAAAATCTACCTTTAATGCTTTTTAAATATCTCTTTTTTTTAAAGACAAAGTGTCAGGTAGACCTTGAATTCCTCATCCCATGCCCCTGCCTCTACCTCCTGAATGCTAAGACTATTGACGTGTGCTTGCTGCCTGGCCTAGTTTGACGCGATGTTAGGGATCAACCCAAGGCCTACCTGTACACTAGGCAGAGCACTCTGCCAACTAAGCTACACCCCTGCTCCTTAAAAAGCCTACATGTTTGGCCCAGGAGATGGCTCAATAGAAAAAGGCACTTACTGTCAAACCTGAGGACCGGGGTTTGGTGCTTGGGACCTATATGGCAAAACAGACTCCTACAAGTTGTCCTCTGACATCCACACATACACCATGGCACCAGTTGCCCCTCACACACACACACACAAATTGATCACACCTCAACTCTCACCCTTAGGAAAAATAACAGACACATTGCCTACTACTTTGAATCCCATCAAACTGCTTCTCAAGAAATAGTGCTCCTCTGCATCCTTCTGGAACAATCTGTTACCAGTACCAGGTCGGCAGGTAAGCATTCTGCCAAGTCAAGGGGAATTTTAGAGAAATAATAATAATAATAATCATCAGTCCTCACACTCATAATTGAACAGAAGCTTGTGAGGGAGTAGTCTAGTAAGTGTATATAGTGAAATGCCCAATAAATGTCTGCTGAATGCTGAAATTTACTACTGAAGGGAATGAAAAGAGACTCATTTTGACTTTGCTCAACCAAACCAATAAAAGGGTTAAATGTACAAGACAGAAAGGATGTCACAAGGGAATCCCTTTTGCAAATGCAAAGTTGTAGACATTTAAAGTGGGTTTAGTTACTGACACAGTCTCATGTAGTCCAGCCTGGCTCGAACTCCCTATGTACCTGAGCATGACACTGAACTCCTGACCCTGACCCCTGCCTCCACCTCCTCAGTGCTGGGATTAAGGCATAAGCCACCATACCAAGCTTGTTGTGTGTGTGTGTGTGTGTGTGTGTGTGTGTGTGTGATTTCGCAAAGTTTTAGCAGAGGTTTCTAATATTTCGACCCTACATACATCTATTGTGAAAACACAATCACAATGGTCCTCGAAGCCTATAAAACGGACACGAAACATAACTTTCCTTGCCCAGCGTACCGTGGGAATCTTTGTAGGTACCCTCATCACCAGCCAGTTAATTGACTTTTCTGTACAAGAATTTTCACGGCAGCTAAAACGCACACCACCAGATGCCCGTTTCTGCAGGCAGATCCCTAGAGGAGCGTCACGCATCTCCAAAAGCGCTGAGACAGGGGACGTGCACTCTATAAGACTTGTGCTCCAGATCGCAAGGCCAAGAGCGGCCGCGAACTGTCACAATCCGTAGAGGGTCACAGCCGCCGCTCACCAACGGAGTGTCCCTAGCCAAGGACAAGGACGTGGGTGCACCCCAGCCGCCTCAGCGCGGCGGAGGAAGCCGAAGAGCAGTGTCTTCGCGCCGCAGGCTCCCAGAGGCCCCGAAGCTGAAGCCCGCCCGACACTCACCGCCGCTCGGCCCCCTCGGGAAACACTGAGAGAAAAGTCACGGACTCAGAGCACGGAGCACCGCCGAGTGGCCCGCCCTGCCCCGCCTCTCCGCGCATGCGCCTCCCGGCGTGCACCGCCCCGCCTGGATCGAGCCACTGTCCGAGGCTAAGGGGGATCAAGGGCTGGTTCACCACGCTCGGCGTGGGCAACAAACAACGCGAACTGCAAGGAGGGATTCTAGACAGAGGTGGCCTCTATTTACCTGATCCTGACCCTGAGTAGAGCGACACTGGGGACCTGACGCGTTTCCCATCGGGCGCGACCACTACCGGGTCCCCCCCACTACACCGGGAGCAGTGCAGAGGCCTGGCCCAGTGGGCGGGGCCCGAGCAGCCATTGGCGGCTTCGAAAGCGCCGCGGCGGCAAGGGCTGCAGACGCGGCGGGCGATGTGGACCGGACAGGTAGGCTTCAGTGACGCGCGTTAGGACCCGGAGAATGGTGAAAGGACTAAGAGAGCCATCCCCCAGTCCTCTACGGGGGCCTTGTCACGGCGCAGTACCGCCGCGGGACCTTGGCCTGAGACTAGTGGGGCCTGAGTCTGGAGCAAGAGGGCGGTGATGCGCGCCCGTGGCGTCACGTCCGCCCGCAGTGGGGCGGGACTTTACGTGCGGCTTGGGGTCTGCGCTGCGACCTACCGCTCTGTCTGTGGAAGGGTGGCTCTGCTTTGAGACTTGGGGCTCCATCAGAGCATTGGCTCTCCAGCCCTTGCCTTACATCTTTTCCGTCCATGCATCCTGTTGGTTTACTCTTTATGCTCCCTGCGCGTCTAATGGGTTGTTGCTTCACGAGGGATCTTTTCTGTCACTTGTTTATTCAACACCTACTGTGATAAAGCGCCAGAAAATAGGAGTTGAAACAGTTACAGGGGAAACGTTCACTCAAGGGCTTGCTAACTTTGTCGACATTTTACGCCCTTTCTGTCATTTCTTCTAGGAATGACATTCTGCAAGCCACTCAGAATTAAGAATCTTCAGAAGTGCTTAGGAATGTTATATCTCATCTTTGGGCACCCACCCTGAATGCCCTGTCCATGGAAAACGCAAGAAATAAGTTCTTTGGGTTTTTTTTTTTTTTATCTTTTGTTTGGTTTTGGTTTTTTGTAATGGTTTCTCTGTGTAGCCTTGGCTGTCCTGGAACTTGCTTTGTAGACCAGGCTGGCCCCAAACTCATAAGAGATCTACCTGCCTCTCTCTCCCGAATGCTGAAATTAAAGGCATACACTGCCATCGCCCAGCTCGGAAATAAGTTCCAAGTAACTAACTTTCATATTAGCTGTATCATAGTATGACAGAGGGCTTTATTGCAAGACCATGTGTGAAGAGCAAGCTATATAGGCAGAAGAGTGGGCACATGGCTGGAGAAAGCCAGAAAGCTAGTGGGGAAAGCCATACACACAACTTATTTATTTATTTGTTTATTCATATTTATTTATTTACTTGGTTTTTCAAGACAGTGTTTCTCTGTGCAGCTTTGGCTCCTGTCTTGGAACTCTGTAACCAGGCTGGCCTCGAACTCACAGAGATCTGCCTGCCTCTGCCTCCTGCGTGCTGGGATTAAAAGCATGGGCCACCACTGCCCAGCAACGTTTTTCTTTTTGGAGACACTAGATAGCTCTAGGCAGCCTCCTGTCTTTGTCCTTCAGAATGCTAAGTTTATAGACCTATTTCCCAATGACTGGATTCATACACCCCACTCACCCTGTGAGTATGTGGCGGGGGTGCAAGTGAGTGTTAGCTTGTGTATAATTGTGCTTGTGTGTGTGTGTGTTCTAGAGGTAGACATTCAGTATCTTCCTTAGTCACTTTCCACCTTATTTTTCGAGACAGTCTCACTTAATCTTCGGCTCACCAATTCTGCTAGACTGCCTGGCCAGCAAGCCTCCCTACCTCCAGCCTTCTGCCCTACCCCCTGGCACCAGGATTTTTACAAGGGCACGAGGGATCAAACTCACTGATCACATCATCTCCCCAGCTCTCTTTTTTTTTAAAAAAAAAAAAAAGATCCTCGGGCTGGAGATGGCTCAGTGGTTAAGAGCATTGCCTGCTCTTCCCAAGGTCCTGAGTTCAATTCCCAGCAACCACATGGTGGCTCACAACCATCTGTAATGAGGTCTGGTGCCCTCTTCTGGCCTGCAAGCATACACACAGACAGAATATTGTATACATAGTAAATAAATAAATTTTTAAAAATTATCCTGTCTACCTTTAAAAAGAATCGTTGTGGAAACTAACCTGACTTCCCATGAGAGCACATTAATCCCTTCTGAGGGTTGTACCTCAGTGACCTACCTAATCACCTTCCACTAGACTTCTTAAAGATCCACTACTTCTCAGTACCATTAAAATGGTGTTTAGCCCAAACTTTTGCATACAAACTGTGTCCAAATCATAACAGCACTTTTTATTTATTTATTTTTTTAATTCTAAAGCATCCTGGCTGTAGTGACTCACAGTTCTAATCACTGCTCTTAGGAGACTGAGACAGGAGGATTGCCACCACTTTGAGGCCAGACTTGGCTATATAGTAGATTCTAGGCTAACCTGGGCTACAGAGTAAATAAGGCTCTCTCTCTCTCTGGTGGGGGGGAGGGGGCGATCTGGATTTTGGGATTTGGGTATAGCACAGTTGGTAGGGTATGGCCTGGCATGCAGGAAGCCTTAGGTTTGACCTGTCACTGGCTAGAACCCAGCAGTGACTCACTGCATAATCCCACACTTGGGAAGTAGAGGCAGAGGATCAAAAGTTGAAGGTCAGGCAGCAGAGGTGGCTTAGCAGGTAAGAGCACTTGCTGTTTTGGACGACCCATGTTAGGTGGCTCATAACCAGCTATCACTCCAGTTCCAGGGAATCTGGCACCTCTGGCCTCCTCAGACACCCATATCCATATGCAGGGATACATACGGGCACACAAGGAGAAAAATGTATTATATAGTTTTTTAATGGTTCAAGGTCATTCTCAGCCACATGCTGAGTTTAAGCCAAGCCTAGGATACATGAGACCATATGTGAATGCAGCTTAAAGAGTAATTAAATTCTGCATTCTCAAACAATGCAGACTGCTGAGAAAGGTAAACCTAACAAACCCTGGGTTAAGTAGGATACTAAGCAATTCACACTGAGGTTTCTGAACTTGATTAATACATGACTGTGCTCCTCTTGTATCAGGGCCAGAAAGATGGGTGAGAATGTTGCCGAGTTTCTCCGCAGGAGTATCTTGAAAACCCCCTTGCATGCGATAAAGACCATCCTAAAATCCTGGGACTTTCTGTCTGAAGACCAACTGGAGACCATAAACTTGCGGCAGAGAAAGGAATCTCTGGCCCAGGAAATAATTCTGCTGTGTGAGGTAACAGTGTTGAAAATTACCAGCCAAAGAAATTAATCGATAGAATAAAGTTAGACCAATATGTACATATGGTTAATGGATTTTTTTAAGCAATGGTACAAAAAAACAATTCTGAGAAGAAAGAACATTCTTTCCAAGTGCTTTGTTGTTGTTTTGTTTTGTTTATTTCAAGACAGGTTTTCTCTGTGTAACAACTCTGACTATCCTGGAACTCTCTGGAATCCAGTCTGGGCTCAAACTAACAAAAGTCCACCTGCCTCTGCCTCTGCCTCCTGAGTGCTGGAATTAAAGGCGTGTGCCTGACTGGAACAATCTTTCCAACAAACTGGCTAAAACAATTGGATGCTCATATGCAAAAACACCTTTGCTGGTCGAGGTGCTGCATCTGTTCAGTCCCAGAACTATGAAAGCCAAGGCAGGGAGTCTAGAGTTCAGGTGAAGCCTGGGCTGCATAGTGAGTGCAAGGGCAACTGCACAGGAAGAAAAAAGATAAGTTCAGTCCATCCCTCTACTGTGAAAAGAAGACTCAAAATAGATCCAAGATCCAAGTGTAATACTTAAAACCATAAAGTATGTAGGAAACAGACAGACAGACAGAGAGAAATCTTTGTGTCATTGGACTAGGCAGAGGTTTCTTAGACCATCGAAAAGGTGATTCATAAAAGAAAAAACAGTTGATAACCTAGTAGAACTGATCAATTTTTTTTTCTTTGAGAAAGGTTATTAAAAAAAGCCGCAAACTGATGGAAACTATTCCCAAACCCTGGCCTGTAAAGGACCTGCAGTCAAAATATGTTAAAAAGTCTCAAGAGTCAATAATAAGAGGCCAGGCGGTGGTGGCACACGCCTTTAATCCCAGCACTCGGGAGGCAGAGGCAGGCGGATCTCTGTGAGTTCGAGGCCAGCCTGGTCTACAAGAGCTAGTTCCAGGATAGGCACCAAAAACTACAGAGAAACCCTGTCTCAAAAAATCCAAAAATAAAAAATAAAGAGTCAGTAATAAGAAAAAATCTTAGCTCTTTTCCAGAACACCTCATTCCATTCCCGGCACCAACGCAGCAGCTCGCAGCCGTCTGTAACTCCAGTTCCAGGAGGTCTTATACCCTTTTCCAGCCTCCAGGGTACCAGGCACACGCATGGTGCACAGACATACATGCAGGCAAAACAGCCATACACATTAAAAATATTTTTTCAACACATAAAAGATTTGGTTAGACACTTCCCCAGAGAAAACATACAGATGGAATAAGCATATGAAGAAGTGTTCAGAATCCCTAGTCATCAGATGAATGCAAATAAAAGTTACAAAATATGGTCATTAGGATGGCTAGGATTGGCAACACTGATCATACCTATTTGGAATAGATGGGATTTTTTTCTCTTTCTGGTGCTGGACATTGGACCCAGAGCCTGGTGCATGCTAAGGAAAGGCTGTCTGCTGAGCTGTTTGTACTTCAAGGCCGGCATTTATTTTGTGTTTTAGTGCTGGGGATTGAGGACAGGGTCTCTTATATGCTGAGTAAATGCTCTACCCCAAGCTACATTTCCCAGCCCTTGACAGTTTGTCTAAAAGTCTGACTATTTGCCACCATAGATTGAGCCATTCCACTGCCAGGCATTTGCTCAAGAGAAATGAAAACACACATCCACAAAAAGACACTATATTATTAGCACAACGTTTGTCACAGCTAAGACCTAGAAACAACCCAAGTCCATCCATGGGTAAGGAACAAATTGTGTCATATTCTCATAACAGAAAACCACTAGCAATAAAAAAGAATTGAACTATAGATGCAAAAATATGGCTAAGTGTCAAAATAAGTATGCTGAGTAAAGGAAGCCAGATCAGAAAAGAATCCAGCCTTATGTTCACATTCGTATAAAACTAGGAAATACAAATGTTGTGACAGAAGGAGGATCTGTAGCTGCTCAGCAAAGGTTGGGAGGAAGAGAAGTGGGGACAGAAGAGGATAGGAGTGAGAGGCACAGGGAGGTTGCTGGGCGTGTCCAACACATTGACCCAACAGTGGCTTCAGAAGTATGTTTATGGCCACATCTGAGATATTTAAGTATATTGTCTCACTTGTGGCTGTGATAAAAAGGCCCTGACAAAAGCAACATCAGCAAGAAAGTGTTTGTTTAGGGTAACATTCCTGGGGGTTCAGTCCATGAGCTCATGGGCTGGTCAGGCTGCAGGGACACCCATTGTACAGGAAGGATGGCCAGGCTCCAGAACCTCATGGCGCCACTCCCAGTAACCTGCTTCCTCCACTGGGTCCACCCTCCCCCAAACAGCACCACCTACTGGAGACCAGATGCTCACCATGTGCACCTGTGGGGACATTTCACATGCAAGCCACAGCTTGTATGCAGTTTAATGTATGCACAAGAGTGGTTGTTTTGTTTTGAGACAGAGCCTCACTCTGTAGTCCTGATTGGCCTCAAATTCATTGCAATTCTTCTGCTTTTGCATCCCAACTACTGGGATCACAGCTGTGAGCCCCCATATCTTGCTTTTTAATGTTTCAAAAATCTAAAAGTTAAATGATAAATGTGGAGTGAGTTTCAGGAGAATGTGGACTGATGCAAAAATTGAAGGTGTGACTGGTTAATAGGAGAATGTAGATTGGAGGTAGATTATCAAAACAGTACTTCAGGCATGCTAATAGGCTAAATAGGCTTGAGAGGACCAGCAGCAGACCATTTCCTGACCTCTTTTCCTGACCAGTTTACCCTTTCTTTCAGGGGAAGAATGCAAATCTTGATGACATGGCCCTCTTAGACATCGTGTGTAAGTTTGGGGGATTTGTCTTTACATATTGGAGTTTTGTTTCATCAGAAGGAATTTCTTATGTTACTGCCGATTCTAGGGTCTAGAGAGGTGGTGCAGCAATTAAAAGCACTGGCTGCTCTTGGAGAGGACCAGAATACACACATAGTGACTCAGAACCACCTGGAGCTCTAGTTGCATGGATCTGATGCCCTCTTCTGGCCTCTGCAGGACACTGCATGCACATAGTACATAGACACATGCAGGCAAACACCCATACACATAAAAATAAATGAATCTAGAGTTGAGAGGCCTGGTACCAGATCCCTGCTGTCTCACTAGCGGGTATAGTGTTCCCTGCTGAGTTGTGTCTCCTTTCTGACCCTCAGACTCCACCTAAGTCAGTGGACAAGGAGTGGGCAGTCCCTGCTTTTCAGGACTGTGGGAAGTCAGGACCTTTAGAGACAGGAACTGGCTCACTGTGAGCATAAAGTGTCCTTTGTTGGACTTTACTTTGTTGCACATTTGAGCATGCGCCCCAGAGAAGCTGTCATGCACTGCAGCTTCTCATTTCTTGATACTTCTTAGATTTTGTTTTTTCATCTTCAATATTCACTTTTTAAAATTTAAGGACACAGACTGCTTGGGTTGGTTTTCTGGCTCCATCGTTGCTTCCCTGTAAGTGCTAGGGGATGGTGGCTCACATTGCCTGCCTTAGTATCTCCTTTTGGCAAATCTATATAATAATGGTAATAATCGAATAAGGTCCTGGTGAGGGTCAAATGAAAGTGCAAGCCAAGCACTTGGAACAGGAGTGGTCTCCCCGGGTTGGGGTTGTTTCTTACGTGTTATATATTGGGAGCACACCAGTGGACATGAAGGACAAGTAGCTGGAGTCAGTTCTCTCCTACCTGGAGGACCCCAGGGGTCAAACTCAGTTGCTTGGCTTGTCAGCTTTTACCAACCGAGCTGTCTCTCTGGCCCCAGAGCCTGGTTCTTATTAATCTGTTGTTGTCATTATATATTGTCCTCATTTTCTTTCTATTTCTGGGATAAAAACCATGATGAAAAGCAACTTGGGGAGGAAAAGATCACTTTATTTCAGCTTATAGTTTTTAGTCCATCATGAAGTTGAAATTCAGAGCAGGAACTCAAAACAGGCAGGAAGCTGAAAGCAAGAACTGAAGGAAAGACCATGGAAGAATGCCACTTGCTGACTTGCTCCTCCTGGCTTACTCAGTTAGCTTTCTTATAGAACCAGAGGACTCCTGCCAAAGGTAGCACCACCCACAGTGGGCTAGGGCATCCCATATCAATCATCCTCCAAAAAATGCCACATAGGCTTGTTGACAGGCCAATCTAGTGCTCACATTTTCTCAGTTGAGGTTTCCCCTTCTCAGATGTCCCTAACATGTGTCAAGTTGACAGAAAAATAAACGACACACATAAACTGACTGTATGACTGGAAGTGTATCAAAATCATCTCTATCAGCTTTCTTCCAGCTGTACTCTGGCTGAATCTGCCTCTCATTTAGTTTGCCTCATTTCCTGTCATTAGCTTCTAACTGAGCTATAAGGTAGACCCAGGACTGGAGGGACAGATCAGTAGTTGGAGTGCTTGTTACCTGAGTTCTATTCCAAAGAGCCACATAGCAGCTCACAACTGTCTCTAACCCCAGTTACAGAAGTTCCAACATCTTCTTGCCGCTATAGGAACCAGGCACACACATTGTGTACTTACATGACTGTAGACATACACTAATACACATAAAATAAAAGTAAAAAAAGGTAGATCCTTTGAGGCCTGGTGAGCAGAGCCAGTGATTCACAATCTTTTTTTTTTTTTCTTTTTTCAAGACAAGGTTTTCTGTAGCTTTGGAAGCTGTCCTAGAACTTGCTCTGTAGACCAGGCTGGCCTCGGACTTACAGAGATCCACCTGCCTCTGCCTCCCAAGTGCTGGGATTAAAGGCTTGTGCTACCACTGCCCGACTAATTCACAATCTTGTGGATACCGAGGTCTAGCTGAGGAGAGGTTAATCAGCCGATCTCACAGTACCAGTCTCAATGGTAACGAGTGTGTGAAGGAGAATTAAGAAATTATGAGAGCACAGAGCACTTTTTCAGTGATCATGGAAGGAAACTTCCTTGAGAAGATGGTTTTCAAGTTGAGAGCCATAGGATGAGCTAGCACTAGCCAGGGAGAGGGAAGTTGAGGAGGAGGAAGCTGATGGGCGTGGGACGGGAGAAGGGTGCCAGCGATGCAAGAGAAGGCACAAGCTGGGCTCCGGTGGAAGGGAACATTGAGACAGTTCAGAGACTTGGAAGCCACTAGATCCTCAACCTCTATCCAAAGAGTTATGTCAGCCCTTGATAGATTATGAGCCAAAAAAAAAAAAATTAGATGCTTGTTTTTGAGAAACCATGCTGGTTATGGGACAAGAGAGACCAGAGGGGAAGAGAATTGAGACACCTGTGGGATCGCCTGGAGAAGTATAAGAAGGGGAGGGTGGTGGCCCACGGGTGGTGGCAGTCAGGGTGCAGAGGAGGGTAGAGGGCCAAGAGATGGAAGGGTCTTATGCCTAACCCGGCGACAAAGACAAGTGGGTTGAACTTGCAGGACTCTCGCCCCTACACATGAGCTAGGAGCCCTCCCCACTGTGAAGTGGAGGCTCTAGGTGCCGGTATCACATCCTTCACAGGTAGGGCTAGCATGTGCCTGTTGCAGGTAAAGCTTTGTATCTAAGTCCTAGATGTTCACCTTCTATGTGATATGTAACAGAGCAAAGTTCTACCTTTCTGTTGCACCAGTCTTATTCTGAGACAAATGAGCAACACAGAACCAGATAAATAGTGCCAGAAGAAAACGCTTTGGGGGCTGGCATCATGCTTGCCTTTTGACACCTGCCACAGATAAAACCAATCAATCAGTGATCTGTTGCCAGGCCCATTGCCATGAAGAGAACTAGGGGTCAGTAATGAGGATATGCAGGCCCAGGAAAGGAAAAGATGCTGTACCTAGGGAGAGACATGGAGAACACTGATTCAGAAGTTGATGGTACCCTGAGTGCTGGGCCCATATCCCCTTAAGAGTTCAGAAAGCCTCATCTGAGGTGAGGACACAGAAGCAGGTCTGCAGACAGATGGAGGTCAGCACGGGGCATCCCTTCAATCCAGGATGAAGGGAAAGAGTTGAGCTGGCTGAGCCCCTAGGTCCCATTTCTCCTTCAAGTGCTCTTCGCATCTACTGAAGGGCATCTTCTGTGTCACACATGTGGCCTTGCCGTATTCTACATGCATGCATTGAGTGCTTTACCAGGCAGGGCTTAGCCTGGGCTACAGCACTGACCAAGTCCCTCATCTTCACAACGCCATGGAGAGAACCAGAGGCAGCGTGGGTGTAATCAGGGTAGGCCATGAGTAGTTGCTACTGAGGAAAGAGTGGGCTGGGGTGGGGAATGAGGTGGCTAAGGAACTGGAAAAGAGGCCTCAGTCCTCACGACCAGCCATAACACTATTGTCAGAGTCATTCCGTCCTGTGGGTGTATGCTGTGCTTTGTGTAACAAAGGTATAGAAAAATGACAAATGGGGGGTGAAGAGATGGCTCAGCTATTAAAGCACTTGGTATTCTTCCAGAAGACCCAGGCTTGATTCCCAGCCCATACGGCACCTTCTAACCCGTCTGTAACTCCAGTCCAAGTGCTCTGTCCTCTTCTAGCTTCCATGGGCAGTCACTCACATAATGCACAGATAGAAACTCAGGCAAAACCTCCATATACAGAACATACCTCTGCCCATTTAAAATCTAAATTAAAACAACCAAAGACCTGGCAAAAACAATAATGATAAACACCAAAACTGAACTGTATTATCTATATTGAATTGAGTAATTACCATTTGTTTGTCTGCAATAAATTTCCTCCATTTAAATTTTATGGTTTGGGTTTTTTAAGTTTGCACTTTAATTTCAAAGTTGTGTCACCCTGTTCATGGGTTGCTATTACTTTATAATATTAACAATATGTATTTGTGGGAGGATGGGAAGAAGAACCAAAAAAACATACTGTGTTCAAAACTGTCAGTGTCATCTAATACATCCGTACTGGTTAAAAACATGAATGTATGTTTATCAGCACACACCTCAAGGTCCTAATACACAGCACTAAGCTGTGAGCCCTTCTTTCTCAGATACTCAAGTTCATCGGCACAAGAAGCTCTGGGATGTCTTTCAGATGAGTAAAGAACCAGGTAATGTTTTCCACTTTAAACTGAATATTTGAATTTGGTATTTTGGCAATTTAAAAATGAGGAGCAAATGTGGTCTTTTTGTTGGAGGGTTTTGTTTTGTTGTTTCTGAATCATTGTATCCCTGTGTAGCATAGACTAGTCTAGAACTCTCTATGTAGACAAAGCTGGCCTTGAACTCACAATGTAGCCTAGCCTGGCCTTAAATTCACTGCGTAGATAAAGCTGATCTTGAAATTGTGGTAGTTTTCCTGCCTTTCCCTCCAGAGTAGAGGTTCTCAACCTGTGGGTCGAGATCCCTTTGTGGGGTCAAATGACCCTTTTCCAGGGATTGCCTAAACCATTGAAAACAAAGGTATTTACATTACGATTCATAACAGTAGCAAAATTATGAAGTAGAAACGAACATAATTTTACAGTTGGGGTCACCACAAGAGGAACCATATTAAAGGGTCGCAGCATCAGGGAGGCTAAGAACCACGTTGCAGAGTGGTGCGGCGACAGCTTCCACAGCCAGCCTCGCACTCTGCGAGTTCACTATTGCTCGTTTATATCCCCTGTGTGGTGTGGCCATTACTGTTCTGGGATGCACAAGATGAAGATAGTGTAGCTCCCTTAACCTTTTTGTCTATCTCTCTGCACTTTGACAGGTGAAGATGTCGACCTTTTTGACATGAAACAGTTCCAAAGTTCCTTTAAGAAAATCCTTCAGAGAGCATTAAAAAATGTAAGAAAATAATCCTCTTGGATTTCTACAAAATTCAGTTTAGTGCTATCTAGGGAGGGGGGGATAATATTTCATTACCTCAACAAACTGAAATATTACAGACCTTCCCTCTCTTACCTGCCCATCCCACCCAGTGCTTTATAGGAGCAGTACTGCCCACGGGAACTCTGCCATGGTAGAAGTGTCCTCTACTGACAATGTCCGGCACATAGCTGGTTGCCACATGAGGACTTGATACGTGGCTGTTGTGTGTGACTGCGCAATGAATCTTTAAACTTACTAAATGAATTCCCATTACATGCTCCACATATGGCTAGCGGCTCAGCTGCTGGCTACCAGTCACTTTTGTGTTGCAATGGGAAGTGAAGGCACCCAGAGCAAGACCCTCTGCTGTTCCAGCCAGTAGGGGCCACTGAGCTCTCTACTGCTCACCGGGGTATGAGACACCATTCCGCAAACCCACGGCCCAGACAGGGAGAGTTTCTCATCATTGCACCAGGGGATCAGGAAAGGTAGCCGAGTGCTGAGTGGCAGAGTTTGCTCTGAGCCAACAGACAGCATAACCACCTGCTTTTCCTGGAGTAAGATCCCAGAGTGAAGAAACAGCAAGCCAGCTGGTCCTCTCTTCAGGTTCTCCTTTCCTGGGTCAGGGCCCAAAGGGAAAGTGGGCTGGAGCTTGCTGATGGCCTAGCAGTGGCTATTAAAGTCCAGAGCAAGTGCAGTCATAGCTGCAAGTTTAGAAAGACTGATGGCTGGCTGTGACATGGATACCACGCAGAACCTCATGGGCTGCCACATTCCTAAGTGACTCTAGCTGCTGAGATGTGTGTGGAAGAATTATCAGGATCAGTGTACTCTGAGCTCATTGCCACAAAGAAATCCTGTTGTGAACTTCAGGGGGCCACTAAGTGTACTAGCCAGCAATACTAAAAAGGCTTCATAGAAAAACACCCTTTCCCTTTTGTTTTGTTTTTTGAGATGGAATCTCACTATGTAGCCCTAGCTGGCTAGAACACACACACATCTGCCTGCCTCTGCCTCCCAAGGCTGGCAATAAAGGTTTACCCAGCCAGATAGATCATTTTTTATTTTTTAAAAAACTTTGTTTTAAGCCGGGCAGTGGTGGCACACGTCTTTAATCCCAGCACTCAGGGAGGCAGAGGCAGGCGAATCTCTGTGAGTTTGAGGCCAACCTGATTTACAGAGTGAGTTCTAGGACAGCCAGAGATACACAGAAAAACCCTGTCTCCAAAAGCAAAAAAACCTTTGTTTTATTACTGTAGTGTTAGTATTTATCTGCGTGTATATCTGTGCATTGAGTGCATGTATGGTGTCTGCAGAAGTCAGAAGAGGGCATCACATCCCTTAGAACTGTAGTTATAGATTGTTGTAAGCTACCCAGCTGATGCTCGGAACCAAGTCGTGATCTTCTGCTAAAGCAGCAAGTGCTTAACCTATGCACCATCTCTACAGCCGATTATAAGTTTTTTTCAAGGAATTTTTTTTCTCAAAAAAATACTTTGCTAAAAAATGAAAAAAAAAGAAAAGCAAAAAAAAATACTTTGCAAGTTTTAAGTATATCTTTATAAAATAATCATAAAATGTTTTCCCAAAGAGTCCCAAAACAATGTCATAAAAAGTAGAAAGAGCCAGCATAATGGGTCAGCTGGTAGTTACTTGCTGCCGACCCAGCCTGATGACCTGAGTTGGATCCCTGGAACACGTGGTGGAAGGAGACAACTGACTCCTGCATGTTGTCCTCTGACCTCCACATGTGTGCTGTGGCAAGTATGTGCCCTCACACAAACTTATAAATAAATACAATTTTTAAGTAGAAAAAAGGCTGTCAGGTGTCCACGTGCATGAAAAATTAAAGTAACATTGCTTGTGTCTCGGGTATCTATATTGATGCCACAGTGAGATCTAATCAGAAAGCTTAAATCTTTTCTTCATAAGGTTGCAGTCAACTTCAGAGTCGACCAGAAGAATGCTGTGTGGATTCGGGTTGCCTGGGGAACACAACATTCACAACCAAACCAGTACAAACCCACTTTTGTGGTGTACTATCCCCAGACTCCATATGTCTTCATTTCTACCTGCCCTCTGAAGAGCACTGTACCCCTTCTCCATCAGGTAGGGAACAGATTCCAGCAGCTGGAGTACTCAGTGCTCTTATCTCAAAGGCCCACATAAGTATAAACGTTGATAAGATTTAGTGTAAAGTAACTTAGTTCCTGTTCTTCTAAGGTAAGACTCTTACCTACAGTGGAAATGTGACAGAAGATAATAGCTTGGTCTAGTCTTTTTTTTTTATGTAAAAGTAATGCATGCTTAATATGAAAACAAATGTAAGCAGTTCAGAAGTCTCTAAAGGGGAGTCATCAAAACTCCACCCCTTTTTCCTGCTCTATTCACCCCAAGTAGTAGCTATTATCAACTCGCTGTCTCATTCCAAGCTGTTTTGTCAGTGTCCCCAATAGTGCTTTTTGTCTTTCTATTATCTGCCTGTTGATAGCAATTAGCTGCTGTGACCACTTTCCACACGCGTGTACCCGAAAATATTACCTGTGTCAGAGGTAGCCCCTCTCTTTTTCTACCTTTGTGTCTTAGTGTTCTGCTGTTGTGGAGAGACATCATGAGCAAGGCAATTCTTATAAAAGAAAGTATTTAATTGGGGACTGGCTTATAGTTGCAGAGCTGTAGCGCATCATCATCATGCTGGGGAGCATGGCAGCACACATGGCACTGGAAGTGGCTGAGAGAGCTACATCCTGATCCAAAGCAAAGGGGGTGAGGAGGGAGTGAGGCTTTTAAAACCTCAAGTCCACCCTAGGGACACACTTCCTACATCTACTGCAAAGAGGCCACATCTTCTAATCCTTTCACACATTTTACTGGCTGGTCTAAGCATTCAAATATATGAGCCTGTGGGAGCCTTTCTTATTCAAACCACACTTTGGTATTACAGGTATCCTAGCTTCTTTCCCAGAGTTGGCCTAGTCATTCCAAGCCCCCTCCCCCCGTTAGCACAGAGCTAATAGAGCTTGAGCTGGGGGCCAAAGCACCACACACTCCACTGTCAGCAGCGGGCCTCAGGGTCCCAAAGAGTGAGTAACAGGCGATAGGATTCAATTTCTTAAATTCCTATTCACTTGTGAGGGGTGGGGAAGTCATTGTTTTGAGCCGGGCTCACCCCTACCACAGCTTCCCCAGGGCTGGGATCCCAGGTGTGCACTGAGCCTCTGCACAGTGCGCTTTCCATCCTTAGCTGGAGTGCCTGCAGTTAGCAAGACGTGCAGACCCAGGTGCAGTCCTAACAGTCTGGCTCCTTTCCCTCCAAGGCCCTGAAGGTTGCGAGCAAACACCATCAGATGGTGCACCTGAATCTGAGAAGCCGGCACCTGGACTCGCTCAAGGCTATCGTTTTTAGAGAGTATAATCAGGTGAGCCGTCAGCAACTCTTTAAAGTCGAGTGTTCCTTGACTATTCTGCACACTGAGCAGGCGGAGCCAGCCACTCCCAGCCCGGCCTGGAGATGAGTAGGTGAAGCTTTCCCTCGCTTCACTTTGCTCATGTTTGTTTTACTCTTTCACAGTTTCATACATATATAATGTACTTTGTTCATATTGTCCCACACCATCCTCTTATCCCCTTCCCCAGCCCCCCTGAACCTCCTCTTCCCAACAAGTCCCCTTCCTACTGTCATAGGGCTGGTAGGGGTTCTTTTGAGCCCACTGCATTTAATTAGGGCTGCTTGCTTGGATGTGGTGTTACTTCCTAGAGCAAGAGCACCCACATTGGCTACATCACTGAGCAACTCAACTTCTTTCCCCCAACAACCATCCACTGCCTAGAGCTCCTCAGAAAGGGGTGGGGCCTCCTGATCCCTCCCCTATCCAGGATAAAATGATGAGATGTTTGGATGTGTGTTTCCATTTCCTGACAAGGACAGGTCTACCCTTGTGGTCTTAAGTTTTCTTCTGTACATGGCAAGTATTTGTGCATGTTCATATTCTTTAGGTGAATGGGCTTCCTTAAGAAGGTTACGCTGTGTGTTATGTTCTAGGGAGAGAGAAAGGATGGCTGTCTGCGCCTCACTCTTTAAGGGGAATGTTGTAAAACTGGGAAATGGACCTTGGCGACCTTGGTGGGTGAGAGCCAGAGGCCTCACAGCCGGCAGGAGACAAATACACCATGCAGGCAGAGCTTGAGCATGGAGTTTATTGAGAAAAGGGTAAAGGGGGTCTGAGGGGGTGGGATGGAGGGTGAGCAGAGACTTGCTTGCCTGTTCAGAAGAATAGCCAGAGCCAGAAGGGAGCAGGAATGTGCAGAACTTGTCTCTTAAAGGGACCTTTTGCACCTACGTACAGACTACAAATTGACTATGTAGCAGCCGTAGAACCTGGGCTGGCCAGGGTACTGCCTGGGCACATCCTGCCAGGTGTTGGGACAAACCAGCATAATGCCTGAATCCTAAGAGGAGAAGGGTAGAAACTTGAAGGTGTTTTTGCCTCAGGGTATTGCTAGCCACTTTAGGCAGGAATCTCTAACTGTGAGCCAAAATACATGCTTCTTCCCTTTAAAAAAGGAAGTAATTTTTATTTGTTGTTGGGGGTTTTAAGATGGGATCTCACATACCCCAGACTGACCATAAACTCTTTACTCAGCTACCATGTTGATCTCATAAGAAGTTAGATGATGGCTTTCTCCCTCCCTGCCCCTTTTTGTCAACCCTCTACCCTCCTGCCAAATAGACATCAACTGCTGTCCAAGCACAGCATTATTGAGGGAGTCCACATTGTTAGCCACCAAACTGGAGAAACGGCCACTCCCTCAAGGGAGATGCAATAGAAAGGATCGAGAAATGTGGGCTTGTGGTGGCAAAGTTGTTTTTCCTAGAAGGGCCCTGAGAGATTTTTTCAGGATATGGCAACACAGTGCTGACGCCAAGATGTCAGGGTTTTCTTTCATTCCTCTGGCTCTTGTGCCACCCCAGCACCTTGAGATGATTTTCCTTCATACAGTGCTGGGGATGAACCCAAGACCTCACATATGCTAGGCAGATTTCTCTACCACTGAACTGCATCCTTGGCACAAGACGCACTGTTCCGTCAGTTCCTAAAACAACCTTGCAACACAGCTTACCGTCCTAAGAACTATGCTCAGTTTAGCTAGCCTGTGGCAGAACCATTGTTTCTTTCTACTAAGTAAGAATATACAATATAAGACCTCTTTTAAAATAATAATAATAATAAGATTTTCCAGGCAGTGGTGGTAACACCTTTAATTTCAGCACTCGGGAGGCAGAGGCAGGCAGATCTCGAGTTCAAGGCCAGCCTGGTCTACAAAGCAAGTTCCAGGACAGGCTCCAAAGCTACAGAGAAACCCAGTCTCAAAAAACAAAAACAAACAAACAAAAAAAAAAACACACAAAAAATAATGATTTAACACTTTACATCTTAGAACCAGTTGCTATCTATGTATCCCAACATGTTCACTTTTTCTCTCTCCTAGACCTTCGACAGCCATAACACTACAGTGTCTCTGCAGGACGGAAGCTTTGGACTGGACATGAATTGTATGTGAGCTCTGAAACAGCTGGGGTTGGGAAGGGCACCTTCGCCTTTCAGGTGGCTGCTCCATGATAAAGCAGCTGTGCTGGGACCGCACTGCAGATCTGGTTCGTACTGAAAAAAAAACCAAGACTTAAGTATTTGGAGGCAGAAAGCCATGCTAGCACTGGTGTTCTTCAGAGTTCACTAGATGGCTGGCGGTCACTGAGAGTGCCTTTGTGCCCAGCAGCATACACAGTATTTACATGCAGTTGTCACGTCAGTGTTGACAGCCGGCCTGCGAAGAGACACTCTCCACTGGGAAATTGGGTCTCAAGAAGGTCACAGAGCTAGGTCTGTCCAAGGGGAGCCCACGGTTTCATGTTCTTAGAGAGCTGGATGTGCCGGTTCTAGAATGACATGGTGGCTGCACAGCTACTCCCTAGAAAACCGAAACTCAAGTTAACAGTGGAAGAAAACAGAACCCATGTTTGGAAGAGAGCACAGACTCCAAAGGCATAAGACCTGCTGTTGGTCCCATGTTAAGTAAAGAACTTGATAGAAAATTATTCATGATAACTACACAGAAAGTGTATTAGAACCTAGGTAGTGTCATGGCACTATAGGTATATTTTACTCCCCTTTGTCAGCCTGTGCTTCCCAGCTGTTCTGTGGATGACTATTTCAATAAAAAGAAGGGGTAGGAAGCATAGCTGAGCTGCACAAATCGTCTGCAAGCTTAGGATGGAAAGAAGTAGGGGCGAAGTGTATTCCTAATGGCAGGCTCAGTCCGACTCTCATCCACAGTGGATTCAAACATCATTCTTGAAAACACAGAAGAAAAAGAAAGAATCCAAAGAGTCACTCAGGAGACGTTTGGAGCCTATTCCCAGCCACAGCTGGAATTTGCACAGTATAAGGTAGGATGGCTCAGTGAACAGCATTTGCAAGTTAATGCCTTTTTTCTTTTTTTTTTTTTTTTTTTTTTTTTTTTTTTTTTTTTTTTTTTTTTTTTTTTTTTTTTTTTTTTTTTTTGAGGTACAGAAATCTTAACTGGAAAATGTGTCCAAAACCTATTCCTTTTATCAGCTTTATGTAACAAATATGTAAGTTACATAGATCTTTTTATTATATTTGTAAGTTCTCCTGTTAGCAAAGGATACATCCTGAAATTCTGAATTTGCTTTTGCCTTTGCAATAACTCAGCTGTATATTGCTACCTGGGGGGCTGGCCTGTGCACACCTTGAACAGTATATGGCATATAGTAAATGCTCATAAATACCTGAATGGATGAGCTGATATGGGGGCACACACCTGTAATCCCAGCACTTCAGGAGGCTGAGGCAGGAAGATCTTAAATTCAAGGCGAGCCTGGGCTACTTAGCAAGTTGGTAGCAAACTTGCCTGAGTCACTCAGAAGCACAAAAACAAGAGAGAAAACACATTTATTATGTAGCCCCACTAACAGGAGTCAAGCCCATGACCACAGTTAGAAGAACTTCAGTATATGTTATAGTCACCCTAGCCTGAGCCCATGCTCCTTCCCTGGCCCCAATAAAATAGTTTCTGATGAATCTTCTTACAGCTATAGGACACACTGAAGATCTGCCATTGATTTGCTCACTTATGCCCAAAGGCGTTTTGGTTTGACTTGTTTTTAAAGGAAGATGGGATTTTTCTGCTGTTTTGAGAAGTTTTACGTTTGTGTATGCACACACAGCTTTGCTCACTTGTTATGGAGGCCAAAGGTCACTTTGAGATAGGGTCTGTCACTGAGCCTCAGCTTTCAGCTGGACTGACTGCAGGGAGCCCCAGCTTCCTCTCGTCTCTTCCTTCCTCCCAAGTGTTGGGGTTACACATACATGTCTGGGTGCTAGGGACCCAGACTCAGGTCCTAATCCTCAAGCAACAAGCACTTCACCCACTCAGCCATCTCTCCAGTCTGCTTGATTGTTTTTCAGACAAGGTATTGTAGCCTAGGACAGCCTCAAATTCCCATGTAGCCAAGGCTGGCTTTGAACTTCTGGCCCTCCTGCTTCCTCCCTGTCACAGGTGTGGCCACCACACTTAGCTGTGCTGTATTAACTGAGGTCCTTTAAAGAGCTCCTAGTCTGGGACAGTAGCTCTAAGGGTGTGGTCTCTGAACTGGTAGAACCAGTCACGCGGGAATGGGGAGAGAACATAGATCTTAGCTCCACCCTTTCCCTCCTGAGTCAGGGCGGGGTTGTGTCCACCATCTGTTTCTGCGTACTGGCTGCTCTGGGCTATACACTAAAGCTGGAAAGCCACTGACTCAGGAGATAGTATGCTTGTTCAGCCTCTTAGGGTGGTTGTGTTCTGATAGTCTAGGTGTGCCCTCACTCATGCCTGATTTTCTCCAACCTCAGGAAATGGCCAGAATATTATACTGAATGCCATTTGTCCACTTTAACTAGCCAATGGCCACATTTTGTCACGTCTTTTTTCTTTCTCTTTATTCTATACTTAGAATAAAGAGAAATTGAATTCATTGCAGACAGTAAGTATCCCATAAATATTTCAGCATAGTGCCTCAAAGTTTTAAGAATCACTCACACCAGATGGTGGTGCACATCTTTAATCCCAGCACTCAGGAGGCAGAGACAGGCGGATCTGTGAGTTCAAGGACAGGCTCCAAAGGTAGAGCTACCCTGTCTAATATTTTTGTTTTTAAATGTGAGCGTATAGGAGGCACAGGCAGAAGGATCACTCAAAGTTCAAAACAGCTTGTCTACCCCAAGTTCCAGGCCAGTCAGGCCACAGGGAGGCACTGTTTCCAAAACGAAAAAGCTAGGGTCACATATTATGATACTTAGGTATTTGATGATATGGAAGAATTATTTGTTTTTAGGGCTGTGGGCTACAGCTCAGAAGTTGAGTGCTGGTGTCATCACTGTTCTATTGCTATGAAGAGATATCATGACCAAGGAAACTTTTACAAAAGAAAAGCATTTAATTGGAGGCTTACTTATAATTTCAGAAGTTTAATCCATTAGCCTGATAGCCAGGAACATAGTGGCATGTAGGCAGGTGCTGAAGCAGTAGCTAAGAACTACAACCTGATCTGTAAGAAAATAGAAAGACTCTGGGCTTGGCATAAACTTTTGAAACCTCAGACCCAACCCCAGTGACACACTTTTTTCAACAAGGCCATTCCACTTAACCCTTCTAATCCTTTCAAATAGTGCCACTCCCTAGTAACAAAGCCTTCAAATATATGAGCCTATGGGGGCCATTCTAACTCAAAATATCACAAGTGTTTACACACATTAGGCCCAGCACCTGAAAAATTAGCAGTGAGCATTCCAAACATTCGCTGCAACCTGGTCTACATAGTACAATCCTGTCTCTCAAAAAAATAAAATGATGTGCGGCAATGGACCTCTTTGATACATACTGAAGTATTTCCAGGTCAAATACTACGTTGTTTGAGATTTGCTCCCGTCTGGGGGCAAGAGAGCACTCACAGATGAATCCAGAGCTGTTGATAACTGGTTCAACTGGATGATGTGCGTGTGGAGCTCACAGTGTGCTCCTTTTGCGTGGTGTGGTTAGGTGGGAAGGGCTCTTGGGGGCAGTTGGCTGTTGAGATGGTATCTGGCTTCAAACTTGGAATCCATGACTCAGCTTTCTGGAGGTAGGGTTATAAGCTTATGTGCTACTACATCCAGCGTTTAGATCAGTCTTCCATAGTAAAAATCCAAGACTTTTTCCTATGCGTATAAGTGTTTTGCCTGAATGTGTGTAATGCACCAGATGTGTGCCCATGGCCTGCGGAAGCCAGAGGCTGTGTAGACTCCACTGGAACTGGAGCTGTGGACAGATGGTTGTAAGACACCATATGGGTATTAGGAACCTAACCCAGGTCCTCTGCAATAACAACAAGGGTCTTAACCACTGAGCCATCTCTCCAGCCCTGAGATTTATTGTTTTTATGTTGGATGCAAAATGTAATAGGCACATGAGGGCAGCACAGACTCTTGTCTTCTCCTGCAGATCAGTTGCTATCCTGAGGGCGGTGCTGGCACTCAGCCTCACCTGTGGGTCCATACGTGCTGAGGGCGGTGCTGGCACTCTCTGTTGGATGTATTTCCTATACCAGATGCTTTCACTCTTTGCAGTTAGCAAGTTAAATGGGCTCTGTCTGTATTAATCCGTGTGTTTTTTGAAGGCAGGAATTAATGAAATACATAAATTATTCATTATCTCTCACCATCCTAGCTGCTCCCAGTACTGACCATCATTTATAAACTCTTTGACAGCTGGAGACCAGATTCAAGAGTGACATAAGTGGCGGCATCTTGGCTGACAGGAAAGAACCCCTCCGGTGCCTTGTAAAGTTCTCAAGCCCACACCTTTTGGAAGCATTGAAATCCTTAGCACCCGCTGGTGAGTGGTCAGCATGTCCTACCAGCCAGACAGCAGCTTTTGATTCTCAGTAGAAGACTAGCTAGTTACCTCTTAGTTTTCTGCCTCTCCAGTCTGCTGCACACCGAGCCCTGTTTTGCTTCTGTGCTTAGTAGGTGGTAGGAGAAGGTGTCTGTGATTTGCTTCTGGTTTGGGACATTTTTAAACTGATTGTCCCCAGGATCATCTGATGGTTTTTTTTTCTTTTTTTCAGGTATAGCAGACGCACCGCTTTCTCCACTGCTCACCTGTATACCGAGCAAGAAAATGAATTATTTTAAAATTAGAGATAAATGAAATACACGTGGCT
>PVIU01005794.1:29996-108991 GCA_004026605.1 Ondatra zibethicus
CCCCCCCCCCCCGCCAGTCTCAGCATCCAAGCTGCACTGGTGCAGCAAGTGGAGGTTCCACCAAGATCTGGAAAGTGAGGATTCGTGAACGGGGTCTGCTGGCTAAATCGAGGAGCGTATTGGGGAAGGTAATGTGTTTTTCTCATCCCCAGAGATACTCTGAGGGACACCCTCCAAAAGACTAGCAAGTATAAAGAAGAGGGGGGAGGGTAAATTGAAGGCCTCAAAAAGTAACGGAAACTCATAAAGCAACAAGGCACGGAAGTAACAAGACAACCAAAGATTTCATACAAACAATAGCTCAAGTTAGCCCCTGGTTTATTATGGGAGGGGTTTAAATGTTCCAGACTGGGAACAAACCAAGTCAGGTTAAAAGGAGTATGTGTTTTTTCATCCCCAGAGATGCTCTGAGGGACGCCCTCCAGAAGACTGGCCAGTAGGGAAGTAATAAAGAGGCAGGAGGGTGAATTGAAGGCCTCAGAAAGATAGAATGTGTACAGATGTAAGTTACTGTGTTGATTGTGTTGTCTTTTGTATTCTGGACTGGAGAAAGACATTTGATTCTGGGAGCTGCTAAGAAAGGTATTTTTACTTTAAAAAAACAGGCCTAAGGATTTGATGCTTTGGAAAAGAGGTTCTGCTTTTGTCTCCACAGAGGATGAGAACCTGTGGATTCATTGCAAACTTATGTGGTTTGATTCACTGAGACACCCTGAAACGTTGATGTAAAATACCCCCAAGAATGCAGCACCCCCACTGAGCAGGAAGTAGCCAGACAGGTTGATAATGCCCAAATTCCCTAAAAGATTGTTTAAGTGGGGCCCCTTCAGTGAATCTAGAGCAGCAAGACTGATTCCCTGCTCCTCTCCATGCACCCTGTGCAGATAGCTGAGACTATCAACCAGATGGCTGAAAGAGTCAGCAATGCTTTGGACATTCAAAATGATCTTCATGGACATAGTCAATTGGGCATATTGACCTCGAACCAACAAGTGGCTCTGATTCAAGAGCAAGTGGACTATCTTTGGACTTTTCAACGGTTAACATGTTCTAGCTTTTATCATGTTATGTGCGTTATGTTTGGAATACTGCTTTTGTTAATTTTACCACCCAGTTAGTGCATGTTATTTAAGCCATAAATTGCACCCGGGTTGAGCCTGTCCAGGCCAATGATTAATGGGCTTAGATGGTTGCAGCGCTGGTCTGGCTCGTTGGCACTGTCAATCCTGGGAATACTTGTTTTAGAGCTATGTGTCTGGATCCTCTGTCGATTCCACCACCAGTATCAAAATCAGATGAGTGGGGGCTGGAGAGATGGCTCAGAGGTTAAGGATGCTGACTGTTCTTCCAGAGGTCCTGAGTTCAATTCCCAGCAACCACATGGTGGCTCACAACCATCAACAATGAGATCTGGTGCCCTCTTCTGGCATGCAGTCAGACATGGAGGTAGCACACTGTATTGTATACATAATAAATCTTTAAAAAAAAAATCAGATGAGTGTCATGGCTGTGCAGCCTGAATCCGCACAAGTTTGACTTCAAATGCTGGATAAGTGGTTGCCACTGACGGGCAATACCTTGGGGGCAGGATCCCTATGATGTAACCTAAGACAGGCACCGTTTATTTTATAAAATAAAAAGGGAGGAGTTGTGATCTGGCTGCCCTCCCCCTGATGACAGCTAAACTTCTTTGTACTCTGTAATTGACAAGGATGTTTGTGTTCCTTCTGGCCGGTGGTTTTCCATAGAAGTGTTCCCAGTACACGATGCCCTGATCTTGACCTCTGGCTGCTCAGCAGGTCTTGGGCCAGCTGAGTAAAGGTATAAAAGGCTTTAGCTCAGGGCAAAATAAAGGTTGCTGTTCTTCCTCCTGAAAAGAAGCCTCTGTGACTCAATCCCTGCACCACCACCCCCGCCATTCTCAGCATCCAGGCTGCACTGGTGCGGCACTGTCTAGATAGGTATTCTTCAACTACTTCAAGGATCTGTGGAACATGGCATTTAAATAATTTAGGGTTCTGTTGACATGAGATATGATTGCTTCTGACAGCACCAATCTATTCCCAAGAGAATGTTGAGCACCAAAGACACTCCACTTGAAGCTTGTTTTCTTCTTGGCAAAACTGGCCTTTCGGCAAGGAACTGACAATGCCTCAACCACTGACATATATATTCAGTGAAAGGTATGATAAACACATTTATTTAGGGGGAAAACTTACAAACCAGAATTCTCTGCTTGAACGGCCGATGGAGATGAGATCCAAAATAATCCAAACTAGCCAAGCAGGAACCAGGGGGATGAGAGACGGGGCCAGATGCGCTTCCACATCTGGGTAAATAGTCTATGAGGCCATGCCCCAGTGGGCGGGTATTTACTAGCTGTAAACCTTCCTGCAGCATTTTTCCTTTATAAAGATTTTAGGAATTGGCCATTCGGTGGTGGTGCATGCCTTTAATCCCAGCAATTGGGAGGCAGAGAACTGTGAGTTCCAGGACAACCAGACTGTTACACAGAGAAACCCTATGGGGAGGGGAGTTTTTAGGATTTTATTTTATGTATATGTATTTTGCTTGCATCTGTTTATGTATGCCACATTCATGCCTGGTGCCCTCAGAGATAAGGAGAGAGTAAGGACAATAAGGGCTCTTTACCACTGAACCATCCCTCCAACACCACTCCCTTTGACCATTGTGACAGCCACTTACTAAGAAGGCATTCTGCCCACAAGATGCCTGAATGACCAAATGGGAACTGCAGAAGTCCTTGAGCTTTCTGGGGTCTCATAGAGGCCTTTGAACTTCCTGGGGTATTTCACTACTTCCTAGCTCTCCCTGGTATGGCAGGAATGAAGACTGGAATCTAAACAAGACCCATCATAGTCATTTTCTGCCTCTAGTAGTACCATAGGCTGCGTCCTGTGGACCTCTCAGAGTGAGGCTCCTTAAAATTCTAGATTTGGGGCTTCTCACACCTACTAGATACTTGATGGCCATCTGCAAATGCTTGGAGACAGATCTGCAGTCACTGAAAAGCCAAAGACCTTCAGAGTCAGAAGAACCGACTCAGTATAATCCGTCTTAGTTACTTTCCTATTGCAACAAAACACCATGTGACCAAAGCAACTTGTAAAAGAAAACGTTGGCCAGGTGTGGTAGCACACACCTTGAATCCCAGCACTCAGGAGGTAGAGAGCGGTGGATCTCTGTGAATTCAAGGCCAGCCTGGCCTACAAAGCAAGTTCCAGGACAGCTAGGGCTGTTACACAGAGAAACCCTGTCTTGAAAAAAAAAAAAAAAAAACAATTAATTGGGGGCTCACAGTTCCAGAGGATTACAGTCCATACCCATCATTGGAGGGAACATGGCCACAGGCAGGCAGGTGTGATGTGGGAGCAATAGCTGAGAGCTTACATCTTCACAAACATGAGGCAGAGAGAGGAAAGTGGGAATAACGTGCCCTTTTGAAAGCACAGGGCCCACCCTCAGTGGCACACCTCCTCCAAGGCTGCACCACCCAGTCCTTCCTAAACACTTCCACTAACTGAGAACTAAGCTTTCAAACATGAGCCTATGGCAGCCATTCTCATTCAAAGCACCAGTCCCCAAAATAATAGCTGTTTTTTGAACACTTGGCATGTGGTAAGCACCGTGGTAGTTGCCTCGTGTGCATCAGCTCTTATCCAAGTTCTTATCAACGGGCAGCATTCTGACCTTTGTGGGAGTGAGCAATGTTCAGGACAGTTTTACCTTGTAACCCAGCTGCCTTGAGCCTGTGGCAATTCTGCCTCTGCTTCCCAAGTTCTGTGGTGGCAGGTGAGCCACCATCTCCAGCAGCATTACTAACCTTATTTCACCGACATGAATTCAGCCTTCATAGCCTAACGTCATACTGAATAATTCTCAAATGTGTCTGCATCATGATCTCAGGAATCTGAGTGTGATCCCAAGGCAAAGGGATCCTACAGGTGAGCGCCAGGCTCTGTGATACCCGGACAGGCCCAGTGTGATAGGAAATGTGTTGAGTGAAGACACCAGTTGTGGAACGTGACAGATTCAATTCCCCATTACTGATGCTGGTGTAGAGGAAGGGGAACATTGGCAAAGAAAGCTGGAAAAAGCAAGGTCCGTGGGGCCTCAAGTAAGAACCAGCCCTGCAGACACCTTGATTTCAGTTGAATAGATCCACTTCAGACTTCTGCCCTCCTTGGAGATAGAAGATAATCAGTCTTTGTGGGCTGGGGATGTAGCTCAGCTGTAACTTGCCTATCATGTTCAATCTTCAACACCACAAATCAAGCCTAGTATAATTCCAGCACTAGGGAGGTGGAGGTAAGAGAATCAGGAATTCAAGGGCTCCTTGACTCTCTGGGGAAGTTGAGGCCAGCCTAGGCTACATGAGACTCTGTCTCAAAAAAAAAATAAATTGGCGCTTTGCCCCCCCCCTTTTTTAAGTGCTACAGATCAAACCCAAGGCTTTTAGCATGCTAGGCAAATGGTCTGGGATATGAAACTAATTCATAATAATAATAAAGCAATAACTAAAAAATAAAACTAAAAGCATCCCTTTTTCTTCTATCCAGCTAGTGCCTGAGCTCGGGAAGAAAAATGGGTGGGTCCATGGAACCCATCCAGTTCACCTGTTCTTCAAGCTGTTGGCTCCCCTAATGGACGCGCCTCTGATCCGCTCTCGCCGCGGCCGGCTGGGGGCGCTGCAGCGGTCGCCCGGCCGGATGCTAATGAGCCCGGCGGCCCCGCCCCCTGCCGGAAGTGGCTGCGGCGGGGGCGGGCACTGAGAGAGGGGCCTGGCGGCCGTGCGAGAGTCATGGCGGCCACGGAGGCGGCGGCGGCTGCGTCCGCGGCTCCGGCCCCGGGTGTCCCGGCCATGCCGGCGAGCATGCTGGGAGCCGCCGCCGCCGCCTCGGGCCCGAGGGGGCCGTCGGAGTCGCGGCTTCAGGGCATCCGACCGCGACCGGCCAGGGCTCGGGCCGCGGTCCCGGTGCCACCGGCCCGGGAACTGATCCAGCCGTCTGTGAGCGAGCTGTCGCGGGCTGTCCGCACCAATATTCTGTGCACTGTGCGTGGCTGCGGCAAGATCCTGCCTAACAGTCCGGCGCTCAACATGCATCTAGTCAAGAGCCACCGACTGCAGGTGAGCTGGCCGCGGTGCGGGGCGCGGGGTCTGCGGGGTTTGCGGGGTATCCGTCCACCTGCGCCCGACCACGTACGGAGGGAGCGCGGGGCACGCACACGCACCGGGCCAGCCGCTTCTCGGTGGGGTGCCCACAACACCACAGCGAGCTGCCTGTTACCCGGGTTCTTGGATGAGCGACAGGTGATGCCACTAAGGCACCTAGGTGCCACCCCAGCGCTTTCCGCCCCTTCGGCGAAGCCGCGGGTGGGTCCTACCCGGGTGGTCATTCAAAAGCAGCTATGGGCTGGGCTCTCGGCACTTGAGCTACAAGTTTCACAGGGGTGCTAAGATCAACTCTGCGCCGGGTGAGAGGGGAGGGTGGCTTCTCTGGATCGTTAGGAGGAGGTCCACCGGTAGATAGCACGACAGTTGTCTGAGCAAGACCTCCCCGTGTTACGTAAAAGGAGACAGTGACTTTCAAACCTGTGGTATGTTCTGGAAGCTTGGTAAAAATCAGAGGTTGGGACCCCACAGCAGATCTGTTAAAGTCACAGCATCACAGCTTTTAGAAAAGGAAGCTTCCTTCTACCATGAGATCTCTATATGCCAGCAATGCTGTATCTGGAAGACACCAGTCACTGAAAGCAGGTTTGTGCAAGTTACCCTGGTCGGATCAGAGGGGTTGCAGGCTCTGTCTGACCTTCTGGTAAATCCACCTTGGGCCCTTCCCATGGGAACTAATCAACAGCAACTCGGAGTTTTAGTCTGTAATTGGGCAAATAAGTGTGTACCTGGGGGATGGCCCGCTTTTACTTAGCAGCTGCACACAAGAGGTGACAGTGATCTCACAGAAAGGTCAGTCAGGAAATGTCAGCAGGGCCATGCTGAGGAAGTTCTGTGCAAAAGTTTGGGCCTCTTTAAATACAGCTCACCATGGGCTTCGACCTACAGTTTTTCCTTTCATCCTAAATGTTAATGAAACCCTCCCTTTTTCTCACCACAATTTAGGTGAAAAGTGAGTGTGTTTGTAAGAATTCTACAACCTAATCCCTCAGTTGTAACCTGCCTTCAGTATTGTCCCCTTGCTGATAGGTTCATGTGTCATGTAGCCAAACTAACCTCAGACTTACTATGTAGCTGAGGATAACCTTAAACTTTTAATCCTCCTGCCTCCACCTCTCAGATGCTGAGATTGCAGGCATGTACCATCAGGCCCAGCTTTATCCGATGCTGGGAATCAAACCCAGGAAGGAAAAATACTAGTAGGCAAGCACTCTCCTGAGCTACATCCCCAGCCCCACGTTGTATGTTTCTGATTGCAAACCAAAGCCACCAGTCTGACCAAAGGCTTCCTCTTGTCTTGGCTGCTGTGACTCTAGCCAGCATTTTCTTAGCAAGTCTCTTGCTCTTTTCTCTGGAGCTGCTGTTAGGAGCACTGTGCCCCTCAAAACTTTGTTATGCCTTGGAAGCCCAAAGCTCAGGAATACACAAGAGGCCAGACATACCATGACAGGAGGAACACGTCTGAGCCAATACAGATCTGGTTTCATTCTGTTCTCTTCTGAGGCAGGGTCTTACTACATAGCCCTGGCTGGGGGGAACTCATTGTGTAGACCAGGGTAACCTTAAACTTGCTGCGAATAATGTTCCTGCCTCTACTTCCCAAGTGCTGGGGCTGCAGCATGTACCACCATGCCCTGCTCTAGCAAATATGGATGTCAAGAGTCAGATTTTTACTGAGATTTGAGCGTGTCAGTATACTGGTGTCCTCTCTTACCTAGAGCCTGTGTGAAGTCATGCTTTCCAGAATTGTCATTCATTTTTCAGATTCTCTTACCTGGAGATAGCAGTAAAATAGGCTGGTCCCTTCCAGAACCCAGATGCTGAGCAACAGAAAGATGGCCATTTGGCAGTATTTAAACTGCCTCAGAACTGTGGCTGCTCTTTCCTTGTCAGGCAGCTCACTTCCCTGTAACCTTGGCTTAGTAACCTCAGAGCCCACAGCCCCTAGGCATCTGTTGTCTGGTGGAAAAGGAGTTCATTTTTTTTCTAATAAAGGGAGCTGTGTGATGTAGCCATACCTATGTGGTAAGGCCTCAGGTAGAAACTGTGTGTCCCCTCAGGCTGCCATTACCCAGAGGCTCTTCAGTTCTTGTCTCTCAAAGTATTAGGGAAGGGAAGAGTGTGGCTTGGGAACAAATGTCTTTTTGTCCCCAAAAGGCTCTATGTGTTTTAGCGCTCATGATGGATCAGTTAGGTATGTGTACCCCCTTCCTGTTCCAAAGCTGTTCTGAAGACTACTTTTTTTAAATTAGATTTTTTAAAAATTATGCGTGTCTGTGTGTCGATATATGTTCACAAGTATAGATGCCCTTGGAGTCCAGAGAGGGTGTTGACGCCCCCGGAGTTAGAGATACAGGTGGTTGTGAGCCACCTTAGCTGGCATGGGTGCTAGGAACTGAATTTGGGTCCCCGCAACAGTCCACAGTCTCAGCCACTCTTGGCCATTTCCTAACCCCATATTGACTGACTTCAACTCAGTGGGATATTTCATTGTCTGGGCTACAGCTACTTGTGTGGTTCTAATTTCTTTTCTTGTTATTCTGTTTTCCTGGCCATGATAATCTTTTATTCCCTCCCCCATTAGTTATATGATTATTTTATTCTAATCCACCCCCAGCTGAATACCCAAGCTTCTGAAGGAAGACGAGTGAGACTGAAGAGCTATGAGCCACCTTTGGTTTTCCATGGGTTCTCAAAATAAATGCCTATCTATATTCCACGCCCTGAAAGAAAATCTGGACGTGTCCTCAGCCAGCTGTGCCTGCAGTGGGCTCGGCAGGGAAGGGGAGCCGTGAGCTTTCGGAGTGAGAGCTAAAGTGGCCCAGAGGAAGAGTGGGAGGAAGCAGGCTCTGCAGACTGCTGGAGATGCGCTTATTTGACAGCAGGGAGGGCGGTGGGCACTGACGGGGCCTGTTATCAAGCAGCACTCATGTCTCAAAGCCTAGCTCAGTGGGTTCTGCATCCTGTGTCCATCCAGCGGTGTGCTTTCCATGATTTCCTGTGAAACCGTTTTGGAGGGGAAAGAAAGGCTGTGACAGGTTGCTCTGTAAACAATAGTGTACAGAGGTTACTGACTTCCAGTTTAGAATAGGTAAAAAAAAAGCAGACTGGGCTCCTTGGGTGCTTTCTGTAAGGGTGGGGAGGTGCTAGGCATCTGCCGCCATCTTTATGGTCTCCTTGCCCCTCCTCTTCAACCTCCTTGCCCTCCTTTCTCTGCTCTTTAAAGCGTTTTTGTTTTTATTTGTGTATATGTGTGTGTGACAAAAGTGTGGGTGCTTAGAGAGGCCTGAACCTGGCACTGGATCCTCTGAAGCTGGAGGGGGGCCCAGTGGTTGTTACAGGTGGAGTGTGTGAGCTGCCAGCTGCCACATGGGTGCTGGGAAGAGAACTCTGCAAAAGCAGCAAGTGCTCTTAACTACTGAGCCATCTCTCCAGCGCCTCTGCCTTTCTTTTGTGTATTTTTTTTCCAATCCTGTTTTTTTTTTGGGTGGGGGGGGCTGTTCTATGATGCTGAAGATGGAACCTGGGCTTCATTCCTGCTGGCAAGTGCTTTTCACTGAACTACACTCTTGCCCCCCACCACCTTGTTTAGGGCTGCCTTTATCTTTTGTAAATTCTTAGAATACTTAAATATTGTTATTTAATATGAGTATTACTTAAATAAAGTATTCCCACATTTCCATCTGAGAAAAGCGTGTTTGGTTGGAAGTAGAGCACCTTCTGAGAACAAAACAAACCAAGGGAGGCAGCAGCAATGAGGGGGGGAGAGTAAAAGTGTAATGGTTGACTGGACACAAGACATCATCCCCAAACTGGCAAGTGTTTGTGACTGTGTAAAGGACTGCAGGCGACTGCTTTCCTGCTGTGATTCCTGTTGTAGTGTGCCATTGTATCTCCACCCCCTAGTCGAACTTTGAACTCACTGTCTCAGAATGCAGGAAGGCATAGGTACCCCAAAGCCATATGGTGATCTATAATGAAGGAGTTGGCCCCCAGACAGTGGGGAAATGTGTGATGGTGGGTGGTTGCTGTGGCACAGGGGTTTTTAGCATCCACTTGTCCACTTGCATGAGTTTTGAGATCTCATCGCCACATAAAGTGCCGCTCTGCCCCGGGCAGGCCAGGTGAACAACCAGTAGAATTCACAAGCTGGTAGTGAACATTATTGGGTGCAGACTACTCCCGAAGCCAGCAGGTAACACAAATGAAGAGGTTGGGAAATCTAAATTACAGGCTGAGCATCTGGAATGCTCCAAATGCAGAACTCGTGGAGCACTGATGTGAAGCTCAGAACCTTCAGCTTTGGGACCATTCAGGAGCTTCCAGCTAGGGACTCAGCCAGGAAAGTCTATGCAAATATCTGAATCTCTGAGTCAGTCCTGGTCACAAGCACTCTGTGAAGGGTATTTCAGTCTGAGTTTCATTAGGTGTAACAGTAGTGCAAGAAAGGGTGGGAACTGTGAGTGTCCCAGGCTGGTGAAGTCTGGATATGGGTGGCGTTGGGAAGCTGTTGAAAATGATCTGAATAAGGTAATCCATGATTGAAGGTAAGTTCTTAAAATACTAATATGAGCCAGGCAGTGGTTGTGCACACCTTTAATCCCAG
This sequence comes from Ondatra zibethicus, assembly GCA_004026605.1. Classification (NCBI taxonomy): domain Eukaryota; kingdom Metazoa; phylum Chordata; class Mammalia; order Rodentia; family Cricetidae; genus Ondatra; species Ondatra zibethicus. The sequence goes on from PVIU01005794.1 coordinate 39,797, forward strand.
CACTCGGAAGGCAGAGGCTGATGGTCTCTGAGTTCGAGGTCAGCAGGGTCTACAGAGTAAATTCCAGGACAGCCAGGGTTACATAGAGAAACCCTATCTCAGAAAACAAACAAATATAAAATTAATCTGGGGGCTAAGAATTTTGTTTTTAAATTAATTTTAAAATTTTAATTAAAGAGATAGCTCAGTGGTTCAGAGTGACTGCTGCTTTTACAGTGTGGTTGACCAGGTTTGGTTCCCAGCACCCACACGGATGCCACAGCCATGTTTGTGCTATGCAAAAACGCATGCATGCACACACAATACTTCACAATAAAATTTTTACTACAAAAAATATACATCTGGCAAATATGCAGGATGCCCTTTTTTGGCAGGTTAACAGCTTGGGACCTGATGATGGAGACAACTCTGAGTATGAACCGGCTGGAAGGAACTCCATCGCGGACATGTGCGCCAAGGAGTCAGGAAGCTCTTTCAGTTGAACACACTCATATCCCTTTTCTCTAACATTACTAGATGGGGAAAGTATGAGTCAATTCAAATGTTTTCTTTTCCTTTTTGGTTTTTCAAGACAGGATTTCTCTGTGTAACAGCACTAGCTGTCTGGAACTCACACTGAGGAAGGCAGATCACTCACAAAGATCTGCCTGCCTCAGCTGCCTGAGTGCTGGGATTAAAGGCGTGCACCCCATGCTCCACCCAAAAGTTTTCTATAAAAACAAAAGCAAAAAAGTCCTGGGGGTGTGGCTAGAAGCCACCCAAGCACCCTCTGTGGGGCTACTATGAAGAGCAGATATGTGATGGAGAGATGGAGTAGGAGGTGGAGATGGGAGAGCTGGCCCTTGATTTGGGGGGGGCAGTGGAGATCCAGGCTGACCAGATCAGCTACCACCCAGGCCCAGATCCAGGGCCCTGAGTTGACCAACTGTGAGCTGACAGAGCATGTGAAGGTGTCAGTCCCGTGGAACCATAGCCACAGGATCGCCATGATTCTGGGCTACAGCAGGATATCTAAGAGGAGTCTCAGCGAGGGTCCAGTAGCAGAAGCCAGAGGCCCTGAACCAGGCCAGTGACTCGTTGCAATGAAAGCTGTTTGGGCAGAAGAGTATACTGTGTGACACACTGCAGCACCCAGTGCCACTATGACAAACCAGAACGCCACAGAGAGACAGGAAAGACAGGAGCGAAGTGACACAGGACAGAGGCAGCTGCGACTGATAGAGGAGCAGGCTGTTACCCAGAGGGTTGGCAAGATGTATTTTTTAATCTTAATTTTTATTTTTTTATTTTCTTGGGGGGGTGGAGGTTACAAGGGTGGAAGGCAGAAGGACTGAGAAATGAGTGGGATTAGGGTGCATGATGTGAAATTTCTAAAGAATCAATTAAAAAATTATGTCAAAAAAAAAAAAAACCAACCTGATAGGGCTGGAGATTTGGCTCAGTGGTTAAGAGACAAGCTGCTCTTTCAAAGGATCCAGGCTCAATTTCCAGAATCCACATGGCAGCTCACAACTGTCTGTACCGGTAGTTCCAGATTATCCAACATCCTCACACAGATATACATGCAGGCAAAACACCAATACACATAAAATAAATAATTTTTTGAAATTAGATTTCATTAAAAAAAAAAGCTGATAAACGAAATGAGGTTGTTGATGAGGGACATTGTCAGTTGTCATTATATAGCAGGCACCAGTGTTCAGTGAAAGCACTAGTTTATTGATGGTAAATCTTTTGGCAAAAAACAAAAGACAAAGGTTGGGGAGGTAGCTCAGTTAGGCCCACAAAACAGTAACAACAAAAACAGAAAGCTAAAGATTGAAGCTAGAGAAATGGCCCAGTGGTTAAGAGTCGGTTCATTAACTACAACTCCGGGGACTCTGATGCCCTCCCCTGGCCTCAGTAGGCACTGCACACACGTACAGACATGGCACACACATATACATAAATAATATTCTTTAAAAGAAGATTACGGGGACAAACTGAGTGAAGTAAAAGCTGCGGATCCTTAAAGAGTGGTGGGTGACTGAGCTGTGCGTGAAGAAGGAGCAGAAAAGGATGATTGTGGTGGCCACTTAGGGGGTCCGGAGGGGCTGGGGTTACACAGTGATAGATGAATACTTAGGGGTCCGGAGGGGCTGGGGTTACACAGTGACAGATGAATACTTAGGGGTCCGGAGGGGCTGGGGTTACACAGTGACAGATGAATACTTAGGGGTCCGGAGGGGCTGGGGTTACACAGTGACAGATGAATACTTAGGGGTCCGGAGGGGCTGGGGTTACACAGTGATAGATGAATACTTAGGGGTCCGGAGGGGCTGGGGTTACACAGTGACAGATGAATACTTTCACTGGAAACTGAAGAGAAAGGAGACCACGTAAATGTCCAAATGAGTATGAGTTTAGTCTAGTGGTTCTCAACCTGTGAGTCTCAACCTTGCGTATCAGATCACAATTCATAACATCTATGAAGTAGCAAGGAAATAATCTTATGGCTGGGGATCACCGCCACATGAACTGTATTATTAAAGGGTCACAGCATTAGGAAGATTGAGAATCACTGCTTTAGACATGATTAGTGCCATGGCATGGTCCAGCACTAAAAACTTGGAGAGATTACTACATCTGAAATGAACAAAGGCAAGGGATGGAGTTTGGGCCAAACAGGGCTTCCTTTCCTTTTCATGAGTGGGCAGGCAGGAAGACCACATGTTCCTCTTACGAACCAGGGGAACATCTGTGACCTGCTGGAGCACATGAAGGAACCGGTCCTGCAGACCTAAAGCTGCGGGACCTCTACATCACCTGGCAACAATAGGATAGCAAGAGGAGTCCCAGTGAGGGTCCAAGATTGAAAGTGTAATAGAAGCCAGAAGCCTCAAAACAGACCAGTGACTCTGCAATGAACATTTGCACATAAAGACATATGGATAGAAGGGTTCACTGCATGACTATGTTACATTACAGCTTCCATGATGAGATTTTTCCCTTGTTTCTTTTTCTCTGAAAATTTATCCTGGGGAGGTTGCAAGGGCCAAGGGTGGATATGAAGGGATGGGAAATGAATGGGCTCAAGATGCACAATGTGAAAGGCACAAAGAATAAAGTTTTTAAAAAAAAAAAAAGAGAGAGAGAGAGAGAACCGTGGGAAGACTTAAGCCAGGCAGTTAGTAATGCCTCACACCCTGAGTGCACAGCAGAGAGAGGAGGGTGTGTCCCAGGGCTATGTACCTCTTAGCAGGATGCCAAAGGAATGGGATTTCTAGTTGTTCCGCAGCAGCTGGCACCTGAACTGCCACCCATTTCTTTCTCTAATGGCCGTAGACAGGCAGGGCACCACCCACCCACTTCTTTAGAGCCAGCTGAGAGTGATCAGACAAGAATTATGTCTGAAGCCACCCAGAGTCTCCGGCCAAGAGAGAATAGCCACACAAAGGACTTGAATTTGATCCCCTATAGAACCCATGTAAAAACGCCTGAATGTGCTTGTAATCCCAGGGCTAGCAAGTTCCAGGCCAGTGAGACTCTTTCTCAAAATGACTGGTCACCACTCCTAAGGGTGTTACCTAAGGTTTTCTCCAGCTTCCACACATAGGACGTATATATGCATTTAAATTTTTTTTAACTCCTGGTTGACATCACTTAGAGCCTGCGTGTATAAGTATAGACCTGTCTGCTCCAGAGACTGAAGGAGGAGGCTTGCTTGAGCCTCAGAACCTTCCTGGGCAACATATTAAAAACCATGTCCCTTAAAATATACTTTATTTATTTCAGTTTATTTGTTGATGTTATGATTAGTGAGGGGATGACTCATGTATGGATGTCAGAGGGCAGCTTTCAGGAGATGGCTCAGTCCTCCCTGGTGTCACTGGACTCATGGAGCATCTTCACCCATGGAGCCATCTCACTGCCTGTTAGAGGAGGAGCCGCTTGTTGGTTCCCGGCTGCCCAGCCTCAAAATAACCACACAGAAACTGTATTGATTAAATCACTGCTTGACCCATTAGCTCTAGCTTCTTATTGGCTAACTCTTATATTAATTTAACCCATTTCTATTCATCTGTGTATCGCCACAAGGCTGTGGCTTATGGGGAAAAGTTCTGGCAGGGCTACATGGCATCTCCCCTCCTTTCTCCCAGCATTCAGCTTAGTTTTCCCCGCCTACCTAAGTTCTGCCCTAGCAACAGGCCAAGGCAGTTTCTTTATTCATTAATGGTAATCACAGCATACAGAGGGAAATACCACATCACTGGCCTAGAATAAAAAATAAATAAAACTTTTCAAAAGCTAGGCATGGCTACTTCCGAGACTGAGGTAGGTGGGCAAATTCAAAGCCAGCCTGGACTACTTAGTAAGGACTTACAAAGGGAAGTTTGGGAGGAAGAGCTGGAGATGGTAGAATATTGGGTTAGGAAAAAGTAGATTGCACTTAGCAAAAGCTTACCAGAAGTGGGGAGGTAGCTCATTGGTTAAGAGTACTGGCTACCTTTCCAAAGGACCTGAGTTCAATTTCTAACACCCACAATGGCAGCTTATAACCATCTGTAACTCCAGTCCCAGGGGATCTGGTGCCCTCTTCTGGCCTCAGTGGGTACGTGGCACAGAAAACACCCGTGTACATGAAATAAAATGGGGGGGGTCATGTAGGTGACTCAGTTTATAAATGGTGTTTTTTAAAAAATAATTATTTATTATGTATACAATATTCTGTCTACATGTATGCCTGCAGGCCAGAAGAGGGCAACAGATCTTATTACAGATGGTTGTGAGCCACCATGTGGTTGCTGGGAATTGAACTCAGGACCTCTGGAATAGCAGGCAATGCTCTTAACCACTGAGCCATCACGCCAGCTCTGACTCAGTTTATAAAGAGCATGTGATGCAAACATGGGGACCCAAGTTTGGAGGCCAGGCCTTTATAACACTGGGAAGGGATCGTCTTGAGACCTAGTGGGTTGATGAGCTCTGGGTTCCCTGAGTACGGTAGGTAAGTAGATAGATTGAGGAAAGTCAGACATTGTTGTATATGCTTATAATCCCAACTCTCAGGAGGCTAAAGCAAGAGGATTACCAGTTTTTTGTTATTGTTTGTTGTTATTGTTGTTTTGGTTTTCCAAGATAGGGTCTCTCTGTAGATAGATAGATAGATAGATAGATAGATAGATAGATAGATAGATAGATAGATAGATAGATAGATAGTTAGATAGATAGTTAGATAGGTAAATGGGGTTATTGGAATGACTTACAGGCTGCAGTCTAGCTAACCCAACAACAGGTGGCTGTGAACACAAAGTCAGGAATCCAGTAGTCGTTCAGTCCACAGGGCTGGATGTCTCAGCTGGTCTTCCGTATATGGTTAGCTTCCCTAAGAAGTAGGTTCTAATGCCGGCGAAGGAATGGATGTGCTAGCCAAGCAAGGGCAAGCAAGCAAAGAGCAAAAGCTTCCTTCTTCCTGTAACCTTATATATATAGACTTCCGGCAGAAGGTTTGGCCCAGATTAAAAGTCATCCCACCTCAAAGTTCTGGACTAGAAGTGGATTCACACACTTCAAACCAAGCAAAAGATCTCTCATGGGTGTGCCCTCCATTTCTGGATTGTAGTTCAGTTAAATTGACAACTAAAAATAGCCATCATAGTAAGGGATCATATCTCCAAAAAATCTAATGGAGGGCCAGTGAGACAGCCCACTAGGTCAGGGTGCTGGCTGTCAAGCTTAATGAGCTAAGGATAATTCCCTGGGCCCACATAACAATGATAGACTCTTACAAGTTGTCCTCTGACCTCTACATGTGTGCTGTGGCACATGCATGCACATTCTAAGTAAATAAACATAATTTTAAAAGTAAAAACAAAATGGAGAATGATCTAGGACCTCTGACCTCTATGTACTTACACAGCACGTATGAGCACCTCGGTGTGTGAGGACTCAGACACATACACTGGAAAGCCGAAAGCTACAGTGCTCCCAGTGAGGCTGAGGTCGTTTTCACAGGAGGTTTTCTCAGGGGCTCACACTAAAAATGTGGTGAGGATGAGAAACAGGAGTACGGAGACGCCTGGGAGCTGGGGAACGACTCTACTTGCAGACAAACTGGGAGGGCAGACGGATGCCTATTTCCTTTATCTCTACCAGCCTGTGGAGATGGGTTTTGTAAGACAATTGTTAAGTGAGGCGTGATGGTGCACCCCTTAATTCTGGCACTCCAGAGGCAGAGACAGGCAGATCTCTGATGCATTTATCTAATTATTTTTTATCAATTAAAAATAGGGACTCAGATAACAGGGTAAGAATCTGAATGATCAGAAAAGCGGTGGAGAAACCACCAGTGACATCCTAGCTCTTCCGATCCTCCATCCAAAAGGACTGAGATCCACTCTAAGCCCTGCTTTACTCCTACTTTCTGCCTATTTGCCTCAGTCTTCCAAAACCTCTATGGTTAATTTTGGTCAGCTAATGGCTAGCTCCACCCTCTGACTCAAAGCAAGCTTTATTGTCATAATGCGATCAGAATATCATACAACAGAGCTCTGATTTTGAGGTCAGCCTGGTCTACATTGTGAGTGCCAGGCTAGACAAGACTATATAGAGAGACCCTGTCTTGAATGAATAAATAAATGAACGAATGAATGAGTGATAATTGCTGGATTTTACTTTTGTAGGATGGCATAGTAAATCCAACGATAAGAAAAGACTTGAAAACTGTCCCAAAATTCTACTGCTGTCCAATCAAAGGATGTCCTCGAGGCCCTGACCGACCATTCTCTCAGTTCTCTCTGGTTAAACAGGTATGTCACTATACCTTTTTCAGGATGGTTCAATTTCCAGCAACCACATGGCAATGTACAAATGTCTGTAGCTGCAGTTCCAGAAAATCCACCACTCTCTTCTTGCTGTGTAGGAACTGCACACATGTGGTACATAAACCCATACACATAAAATTAAATCTTTTTATAAATAAATAAATAAATAAATAAAAATGCCATGACTGAGGCACCTTTTATAGGAAGAAGTGTTTATTTGGCTTACAGTTCCAGAGGGATGAGAGTCCGTCATGGCAGGGAAATGGGGGCAGCAGGCAGGCATGGTGGCCAGAGCAAAAACCAGGCATTTGCATCTTTTTTTTTCTTTTTTCTTTTTTTTTTTCTTTTCGAAACAGGGTTTCTCTGTAGCTTTGGAGCCTATCCTGGAACTAGCTCTTGTAGACCAGGCTGGCCTTGAACTCACAGAGACCCACCTGCCTCTGCCTCCCGAGTGCTGGGATTAAAGGCGTGCACTACCACCGCCCAGCTTGGTTGGATCTTTATTTAGTGGGTTATGGAGGAGAAAGGGGAGAAGGGGAGAAAAGCACAGAGAGGCAGAGAGAGAGAGAGAGAGAGAAACAGAAGGGGAGTAAAGGGAGAAGTGGCCAGGTATTTGCAACTTACACTGCAGGCAGGATGTTGAGGGAGCAAACTAGGGAGGCAAGTGGCTATGAAACCACAAAGCCTGACCCCAGTGTCTCCAGCAGGAGTTCGCCTCCTAAACCTCCCCATACAGCACCACCAGTCACCTGGGGAACGAGTATTCAAATATCTGAGCCTGTTCTCATTCAAACCAGCACATGGTATATAGGCATAGACTTGGTTGTGCTCTACCTGCTGAGCAGGCATAACCAGGCTGTCTTGTGAGGAGGGAGAGAACCTGCTGCTGGGGAAAGAGAGGTTGGAGACTGAAGAGATTGATCCTTTGGGCTGGAGAGAAGATCCAGTGGCTATAAGCACATACACTCTTGGAGATGACCTAAGTTCTATTCCCAGCACACATGTCAACAGTGGCTCAAAGCCATCTGTAACTCCATGGACATCTGATCTCTCTTCTGGCCCCACAGACACTGTACTCATGTTCACATACAGATGCACATACATAAAAATAAAATTTGAAAAACAAAAGTGAAATGTTTGCTGAAGTTCTGCTGGAGAGCCTTGAGAAGGACATTGCAGAGACTCTGTCTTAGTAAGGATTTCTATTGCTGTGATGAAACACTGTGACCCAAAACACAGGTCGGGGAGTAACTGCTTTATTTGACTTACACTTCCATATCATAGTCCATCATTGAAAGAAGCCAGATCAGAAACTCAAAACAGGGCAGGAACCTGGAGACAGGAGCTGATGCAGAGACCATGGAGGGGAGCTGCTTACTAGCTTGCTCATCATGATCTGCTCAGCCTGGTCCTGGGATGACACTACCCGCCATGAGCTGAGCCTTCTTGTATCAATCACTAAGAAAATGCCCTAAAACCAGAGCTTATAGAGGCATTTTCTCAATTGAGGCTCTGTCCTTTCAGATAACTTAGCTTGTGTTAAGTTGATACAAACCTAGCCAGCACACTGTATATTCTTGGCCCACAGCACTTAATGTGTAGTTGAGAATCTGAATACACGGGTTGGTTCCAAGGCAGCCTGCCCACTCTGCAGAAGGGGAAGCATATGTTAAACTGAAGCCTGTCTGCTTGCAAATGCTATACCTGGTGATCGCTGGGAGGCTGGAGGTGTGGGTGGATCTTAGTGTGATGCTGTCTCTCATCTTAATCCCAACTGTGTTTTTTGCAGCACTTTATGAAAATGCATGCAGAAAAGAAGCACAAATGCAGTAAATGCAGTAATTCCTATGGCACCGAGTGGGACCTGAAAAGACATGAGGAGGATTGCGGCAAGACCTTCCAGTGTACGTGTGGCTGCCCCTACGCCAGCAGAACCGCACTGCAATCTCACATTTACCGAACTGGCCACGAGATCCCTGCAGAACACAGGTAAAGCACATAGAGATGGTGCTGAGTAGCCGTGAGGGGTTGAAAAGGGGGCTTCCTGGGGAGCCAGCCATGTAGGGAAAGAAAGGAACAGGGGACAGAACCTGTGACTTTGAAAGGGGTTCTTTTTTTTTTTTTATTCTTTTATTTTAATTTTATTTGCACTGGTGTTTTGCCTGCATGCATGTCTGTGTGAGAGTGTCAGATCTTGGAGTTATAGACAGTTATGAGCTGCCATGTGGGTGATGGGAATTGAACCTGGGTCCTCTGGAAGAGCAGTCAGTACTCTTAACCACAGAACCATCTCTCCAGCCCCCGAAAAGAATTCTTTTGGAATAGCAGCAGTAATAACAGAAGAGCACTCCTGGGCCAGATCTCTTTTTACTTTTGTGTTTGAGCCTGGGCCTGTGGTCCTCCTTCTGCAGCCTCTCCGAGGATGGGCTTGCAGATATGTGCACCAGTGCCCAGCACTGAGCCTGAGATGCTGACCCACTTGCTTTGTATGTTTTCTCCTAAAGATTTGTATTTTCACTTATGTGTATGTGTACATATCACTGTGTGTAGATGACACATGTATGTAGATTCCTGAAGAGGCTAAAAGAGGGCATTGGAGCCCCTGGAGTTAGAGTTTCAAGTGGTTGTGACCTGCCCAATGCAGGTCCTGGAAACAAATTCAGGTCCTCTGGACAAACAGCAAGTGTCTTTACCTGCTGGGCTAGCTCTCAAGCACATAGTTCCTGAGGCTTCCTTCCTATTCCCATTTGAGAATCTCAGCTTTCAGCACCTTCTCTAGAGAAATTGATTGCTGGGCACTGAAAGCTGTATTGTAACGCAGGGTTCCATTTGTCTTACATCCTGTGGTGCTGACGGTTGAATTCGAGGCCTCATGAAGTGCTCAGCCCTGAGTCACATTCCTTCCTCATTTTGCTGCTTTTTTGACACTAGCCCTGAACTCCTCTGTAGCTGCGGCCGTAATGTTCTACCCCAGCCTCTGTGTAGCGAGGATTATATTTCCAGGCCCAGCTTTAAACTTCATTTTTTGTTGTTGTTGTTGTTGTTGTTTTGTTTTTCGAGACAGGGTTTCTCTGTAGCTTTGGAGCCTGTCCTGGAACTAGCTTTTGTAGACCAGGCTGGCCTTGAACTCACAGAGATCCGCCTGCCTCTGCCTCCTGAGTGCTGGGATTAAAGGCGTGCGCCACCACCACTTGGCTAAACTTCATTTTTAAAGATCAAATTTATGTTTGGTGCAATGGCTTTCTGCTGTAGGTATGGTACTTATAAGTTTCTCTATCTAATTTTTAAGGTCTAAGGGGCCAGCAGAGTGGCTCACTGGGTAAAGGCTTTTGCCTTTAAGCCTGATGACTTGAGTTTTGATCCTCAAGACCCACATGGTAGAAGGAGAGAACCGATTCCTGAGAGTTGTTCTGACCTCCATACAATACATGTGTCATGGTACATGTGTTCACACACAATGAATAAATGTAATAAAAAAGTAGAAGAATTTTGAAAACTCCAATTTGAGGATGGAGTTCATGTAACATATGCCTGTAATCCTTTAGAAGGCAGAAGCAGAAGAGGTTCCAAAAGTTAAGGCCAGTCAGAGCTATAAGTCCCTGGAAAAAGGGAGTGGGAATGTTTCTGAGTGCAAGCCAAACTCTCAGAGATGCCAGAAGGGATGTGTTGCCACTGTCGGGATCCCACCTTTCCTGTATAGTCAATGAGAAATGAAGATAGAGTGGTGTAGTCAATGAAAACTACATTTTTTTAAAGATTAGTTTAGGGCACCAGGTCTCATGATAGATTGTTGCGAGCCACCATGTGGTTGCTGGGAATTGAACTCAGAACCTCTGGAAGAACCCAAAAGCTACATTTTAGGAGCCGAAGAGATGGCTCAGGAGTTAGGAGAGCTTTTTCCATTCTCACAGAATACCTGATTCTGATTGCCAGGACACACGCCAAGAAGCTCACAACCACCCATAACTCCAGTTCCAAGGGAATCCTACACCCATTTCCAACTCCTGTGGCCATGTACACATACTGACACACACGTGCGTATAAATTTTTGTAAATCTTTTTGTTTCATTTTAAAATTGGTTCTATTTTTGCTTTGTCGCTGTTTCCAGAGACCCACCTAGTAAAAAGAGGAAAATGGAAAGCTACCTGCAAAGCCACAAGTTGTCCAGTAAGAGCACTGAGCCACTGAGCGACCAGCCAGCCCCTCCCCAAGACATTCATGAACTGGAAGCGTCTGAAATGAAGCTAGTGGCTTCACTTGAAGACTCTTGCAGCACTCATGCCAAAAAGCAGAGCATCACAGCACCTTCCAGGTGCCCCCAGAAGTTGCTTTTACCAAAGCCCAAGGTGGCTCTGGTTAAACTTCCGGTCATGCAGTTTTCCCCTGTGCCTGTCTTTGTGCCTACAGCCGACCCCTCGGCCCAGCCTGTGGTGTTAGGTATGGATCGTGGTTCTGCGGCCGGTGCTGTGCACTTAGTCCCCCTGCCAGTAGGAACCCTGATCCTCAGCCTGGATCCAGAGGCCTGCTCTCTGAAGGAGAGCCTACCCTTCTCCAAAGTTATCAGTCCTATTGTCGAGCCAATCAGTACAGGTGTTCAAGTGAACCTGGGGAAAAGCCCTTGCAGTCCTTTACAAGAACTCGGGAATGCGTGTCAGAAGAGCGGCCTCTCCTCAATCAACGTGCAGACGGATCTGTCCTATGCCTCACCCGACTTGATACCTTCTGTTCAGTGGCTCGGCCCAGATTCCTCTGTGTCATCGTGCTCTCAGACTGACCTGTCGTTTGATTCTCAAGTGTCCCTTCCCGTTAGTGTTCACACCCAGACGCTGGTGCCTAGCTCAAAGGTCACTTCATCCATAGCTGCTCAGACAGATGCATTTACTGATGCCTGTTTCCAGCCAGGTGGGATCTCCAGGGAAACCCAAACCAGCAGGATGCGAGACCCCACTGATGACCCTGTGCAGGTGGACCACACTGGCCTGTGTGGGGACATCTTTGAAAGTGTCCATTCTTCATACAGTGTCCCCACCGACAACATCATGAGTAGCAGTTTAGTTTCAGAGACAGTCACTCATGGTCTGTTACCTCAGAATGACCCTAAGATATTAAGCCAAGTCATTGAAAAGTCTGCGCCTTTGTTACACTTCAGTGCCCAGAACAGCATGCTTCCCTCACAGAACATGACCGATAATCAGACCCAAACCATAGATCTACTGAGTGACTTAGAAAACATCCTGTCAAGCAATCTGCCTGGCCAAGCACTGGATAACCGGAGTCTTCTATCCGACACGAACCCCGGGCCTGACGCCCAGCTCCCAGCAGGCTCAGCCCAGAATTCTGGGATTGATTTCGATCTTGAAGAGTTCCTCTCAGCCTCAAATATCCAGACTCAGACTGAAGAGAGTGAGCTCAGCAGCATGAGCACTGAGCCTGCTCTGGAGTCCCTGGACATCGAAACTCAGACCGACCTCTTCCTCACAGACCCCTCCACACAGCCCTATGGCTTCAGGGCAAGTTCAAGCTTTCTGGGCCTGGAGATGTTCGACACACAGACACAGACAGACTTAAACTTCTTCTTAGACAGTAGTCCTCACCTGCCCTTGGGCAGCATCCTGAAACACTCCAGCTTCTCTATGAGCACCGACTCGTCTGACACAGAGACCCAAACCGAAGGCGCCTCCCCAGCTCAACACACACCCGCGCTGGAGAGCAAGGTCCAGCTGAACAGCACAGAAACACAGACGCTGAGTTCTGGCTTCGAGCCCCTGGGGAACTTGTTCTTCACCAGCAATGAAACTCAGACAGCAATGGGTGACTTCCTTCTAGCTGATGTGGCCTGGAACACAATGGAGTCCCAGTTCAGCTCTGTGGAGACCCAGACGTGCTCAGAGCTGCACGCCGTCTCCAGCTTCTGAAGGAGCAGCCAGGCTTCCCTCCCCTTCTAGGCTTAGGACATGGCGACAAGGACAGCCGTACCAACTGGGGATGGAGTTGGTGGGGCAGCTGTTGAGATTCTCCGTAGTTCTTGGCGTTTTGTATTCGTGAACACAAGATTGGTGTACAAATGTGAGTGTATTATAAAGTGTAAGGTGTTGATCTGAAAAGTTTCAGTGTTGCCTACATTTGCTCCTGTGTAGCTATTCTTTCCATCTTTAAAAAAAGCATTTCACACTGTAAAACTTAGAGCCATTTCACTGAAGCCAAGCTTACCAGATAGTAGGGCGCAAGCTTTGCAATTACTTTAACCAAGTATAGCGCGCTTAAACAGTACCTCCAATGTTAGACAACGCTTGTGTGGCCCTGACTCTGATGCTGCCGCCCTTTGCCTTGTCACCTCCTTTCTGACATGGAAACACTAAGGGAAGCCACAGCTGTCTTTAGCTTTTATGACAGTTTTTACGTCGTCACTGCTGTCCCTTCTCTCCCGAGCAGTGACTGCTGCCAGCTTTGTTTGCTGTCCATTTCTTGCTCTGAATTTACTGGCCAGCACGAGAGGAGCAAGCACTTAGTGTAACTAGCAGCCCTTCTAGTAAGAGTAAGGTCTCCAGACCATGGAGACAGCTCTGTGGAATCCTGCCGTGTCGTTCATCTCAGGCTCATCCTGCATCATGGAAAAGTTTTTCTTACTATTGTTGGTCAAGAAGATCTCCGTGACCAAATTTATGGGATTGATTGCCCATGCCAGCAGGCAGCCAGCTGTGAGCACACAGTGGCCAGAGGATGGTCACTCTGTCTGGGGCTCAGGACCCCAGAGCTTCTACCTATCTGTAAATCAGGGTTCCTGTGGCCCCCTACTCTTTGAGCTCAGTTAATTTACTAGAGAGGCTTACAGAACTCAGGGATACAGTTATTGCAAAGGGTAAGAAAGGGGCACAGGGTTTCTACACCTTCTCTAGGCACAACACCCACCAAGAATCCGCCTATTTAGCCTTGTAGCACCTCTTCAAACCCAGGTTTCTGGGGTTAGTGGCTGCTTTGTTGTATGGGTAGAGCTGCTTAAATCATTGCCATTAGTGATCAACTGAACCTTGGGTACCACCCTCCCTACTGGATTGGGAGTTAGAGATGAAGTTGAAAATATCCCAATCTTTCTATCGTTAATCATGCTTTGGCCTCTCCTGTGGCTTGTCCCCATCCTAATACTACCTGGAGGCTACCAGCTACCAGTGACCTCATAGCAAGCAAAAGCAAACCTTTCTTCTAAATATTCTGGGGTTTGGGAGTGTTGTGTGCAAATACATACTTTACATCATCACACCCGCAAACATCCTTCCCATTTGACAGTAGACCCTGGGGGCTACACTAACTGCTTCCTGTAATGTACTCACAGACTCTAAAAATTAAAAAGGAAAAGTAGAGTAAGGCAAAGGCATCCCTGTCGAGTCCCCTTTCAGTACTTTGTACTTCTAATCTTGATAGAAGGAGCATGGCCTACAAAGTCTTTCCTTCCACACACCCCACCCTTTTCCTTGAAGGAAGCACTTTGGTCTGGCGAGTATATTATGTGTACCTTTAGACTAGCAATATTAGAATAGACCGAAAGTATGCTAGTCTAGATTCTGTTGTGAGACATTCTTTTTTTTTTTTTTTTGAGACAGGGTTTCTCTGTGGCTGGAACCTGTCCTGGAACTAGCTCTTGTAGACCAGGCTGGCCTCAAACTTACAGAGATCCGCCTGCCTCTGCCTCCCGAGTGCTGGGATTAAAGGTGTGCACCACCACCGCCCAGCGTGAGACATTCTTTAAAGGGGAAAGGTTGTAGACCATTTGCTTCAATAATCAAGAGCAATTTCTGTATTTTGAGGGGTGAACGTGGTCAAACATGCCATGCAGGCTCTCTGTGCTAAGCAGATCATGGATTCTTAGGCAAATCCGAGTACACACAGCCTGGGAACCATCCAGCACTCCCTGGGAAGCCCTGTTCTTTCTGTAGCATATGCTTGTGCTGCCAAAAGCTGAACCCTTAAAACCTAAGGGGATGGATGATTGCTTAAGTAAATGGGTAGCATCGCTGCTGTTGTGTCCCGCCACCTGATGGAAGGCCTCGGACATGGGCTAACACACCTGGCAGATGAGTGCACCCCAGTAGCTAAACTGGTTTGGGTTACAGTTGCCTGTGAATGTGAGTTCAGAACAGACATAAAGCCTTAACTTAGATTTTCTGTTGTGTTTTGGAATCATCACTGCCTTAATGTTCAAGCATCTATTAAGCCCTCCGGCTGAAGGAAAAATGCATGTCTGCTCGTGACTTTTTGTAAATATAAGTGCAGCGATCTGTTGCCTTTAAGTTTCAGTTTTTGTTTCTGTGGCAATGTCTCTTAATAGTTACCGAAAAAAAATGGAGCATGTAATTGTCTTTCATGTGCAAAAACTGTCCCGACAAACCCTTCATCACCTGAATTCTCCCACGGTTGTTTGTAAACACAGATTCGGTGATTAAAGAGAAACTAGAACTCTCCCTTTTGGTGTGAATTTAATACATACTCATGATGTGACTTATCTTCTGAACTCAGAGGACACCATAACATGTGTACATACACACATTGAGAAATAGAAACAAGTGGGGCACACCTTTAATCCCAGCACTCAGGAGGCAGAGGCAGGCAGATCTCTGTGAGTTCGAGGCCAGCCTGGTCTACATAGCAAGTTCCAGGAGAGCCAGGGCTGCATAGTGAGACCATGTCTCAAATAAAATATATACATATATATATAGATGTATATAGATAGATAGATATAGATACTCAGTTACTAGTTTGCATTTGGATATGTTCTAGCTTGGGAATTTTTTAGGAAAACATTGTTAGTAGTTCAGTCCATGTATTCAACATGGACTCAGGCTTCCTTTTCTTCCTGAACAGCCTAAGAATAAAACGAGAGGCAGCAAGTCAGTAAATAGCTCTTTGCACAGTCTCTAATTTACATGAAAAACAAACCAATGTTTCTACTCCCTTCCAATAAAGGGAAAGTTCGAGTTTTTGTAACTCATTTGAAAGATACTGAATCAAGTTCAAAGTTACAGCTTTCATTTGGAGAAAATGCTGGTACTGGTCTAGCTGTGAAATCACTCTCGAAACTGATGGGGTTACATTTTCACTTAGTTTTTTTTTTTTTTAATGAACTTGATTACAATGTTTACAGTAGTTCTGGGCAAACCTGCTCATCTCAACATACTAATACTAATATGGTAGTTGGGAAGATAGCTTAGCAAATAAAGAACTTGCATTATACACCTAAGGACTAAATTGGACAGAGTAGATAAACTAGCCCACAAGTATGTAATCCCAGAAAGGTAAAGAGGGGCTGCCCAGAGCAAGCTGGCTAACTAGACCAATCTTATCAGCAAGCTCTGAGCTCAGCTGAGAGGTCCTGCCTCCATAAATAAGGTGGAGAGAAATCAGGGAGACTCTTGATATCGGCCTCCACCTGAACATGTTCACCCACATACACGTGTCCGCACATGTAAACATACATGCAGACCACACGTAAATGCGTGAAAATATACCTGGCTAAATTCTCCAAATACTTATCAGGTGCTTTTTGTTTAGCTCTTGTTTTTTGAGCCAGGGTTTTGCCATGTAGCCCTGGCCTGGTACAATATATCCTAAGCTGGTCTCCAATTTAGGTAATCCTGCTTCAGCCTCATCTGATTCATTTATACCAATACCTCTCACGCTTGCTTGCTCAAGACCTTTAAAGAGATGGGGAGGAAGGGATATGTAATTTTGGGGCCAAGAGCTACAAAGTTGGGTTCTCCTCTTGTCTCACAGTGCATCTGTGTTGTCATCTGAAGGATGTTAGGTGTCATTGATTTGACACTGGGAGAGGACAACATAGACCCCTGCGTACTCCATATGTGACTCCCATCGTTAAAGGACATGAATTTTCATCTAGTTTCGTCAACTAGATGCTGCCCTGCACAATGTTCTTAGAACCAAAGAGTGACTCAGTTGTCTGGTGCTCAAGGGTCCTTTCTGTTGCTGGCTGTATTGATCAGTAGACACACGTGCTGATGCTTTAGTTCACACATCAGGAGACACGGGCTATGGAACAGATGGAGAGGGCACTCAGGCGCTTGGTTCTCAGGCAGTTAATACCATGGACTACACCGAGAAGGGAGTTTCCCGAAGGAGCCAGGCCCAAACTGGGTGAATGAACAGAGGACACTGCCTGAACCATATCAGCGAGGCTCCTTGTTCATTCAAAAAGACTTAGGGGGGGAAATACATTTTATATTTTCTTACTAAGTAACAAAATAAAGTCAGTTGTAAACTGGTTCAAAATCTACAGCTTTCACAGGTTAGCCCATGAGAAGCATAGTGACTCTAACAGACTCTATTAAAGTTTCCAAACTTTGAAGCAAGATATTATTACAGGGCAGAGGCTACCAAAGGACGATGGCAACAACGACAAAACCAATTTTGATAAAACAATAGTCGTAGTTCATAGTGTATGTCTAAAACAAAAATGAAGTTGAAAAAATATCTATGGTGACTTGTTATCTCCCTCAAAGTCCTTCCCTCGACATGGATAAAGACCTGTTGGGTCTAGAAGAGTAGGCTTTTAAGCCTAGCATGTGCAGAAAAAAACCTTGTTCTAAGCCTGGCACCTTCTTGCCGCGGCTCCTATTTGTTGCCATTTGAGCTCTGGTATCTGGTGGTCTGCCGCTTTTCCACGCCCCAGGTGCCATGTGGATGTGTGGCTGTGTCTCAGATATGCTGATTGGAACCAAATTCAAAACCGATCGCTCGCTCTTGTTTCCTGTGCTGAGCAATGTCAGGAAATGTAGAGCCCATGCATCAAGAAAAACTTGGCCGAAGTCAATGCATCCGAATTGCGTTGCCACGGAGAGATATGTAGCCATTCAGATTCTCCTCGGTGGGGCTGGAGTAATGGCCCAGTGTTTCAGAGCACTTGCAGAAGACTTGGGTTCAGTTTCAGCACCCACATGGCAGCTCACAACCATCTATGAATCCAACTCCAGGGGGTTCTGATGACCTCTTCTGACCTCCATGCATGTGGTAACACATCCATACATGCAGTCAAAACACAAACATAAATAAAGTAAAATTTAATTCTCAGTAACTTTTCTCTAACATTGAAATTTCTGTACAACATGTTCGAGAAATCATGCCAATCTGGGCAAACTGCCTTAGGAATTGTTTATGCTGTTTTATTTCAGTTCACAGGAATTACTTTTGTCCCACTATATTTGAGAGTCGGTACTGCTAGTAAATTACACTGTTTCCAATCCCTCTGCCCCCCCCCCTTTGCACCTTTTTATGGCAAGGTGTATTTTTGTGTTTTTGTAGACACCCAGATACCCATCTCCTGCAGGAAGAAGCTTCTCTGATGATGGATGAGTAAGCAAAGCACTCATCTACGGGTGTGGCAGTGTTACTAGGCGTCATTTTACTGCTATGTCCCTTCAGCAGAATAGTAGGGTATGTTTTCCCCTAGGCCCATGACCTCACTAATCTTGGGTTCTGAGCCACTTTAACAGTCTCCTCTCTCTAGACCAGGTTAGCTTGTCTCTCTGTGGATGAGATCACCCCAGACCTTGTCCCAGGTTGTTTTCGAGATTAGCTCAGGCCATCTCCCAGTCTTGTGTTAAGCAGAGGGAAAAGCAAAATTGAACAGGATGCACGTTCCCATTGGATTTCCAGCCACTAACATCCAGGGGAGAACCCATGTGTCATGTGTTGAACACGTGATGAAGGCGCTGTGCCTCTCCCTACCTAGAGGTGATGGCCTTCTTAGGTCTGGTGTCTAATCCTCTGCAGACCAAGCACAGACAGCCATGTGTCGTTCCTCATCCTTATCGTCGCTGCAGCTTTTCTGTCAGCCAAATTACATAATAAGCAGAACCTGGGCTCAGGTGCAGAGGGAATAGGGCAAACATGTTCTGGTCCTTTTGAATTAAAAAAAAAAACTATGTTTAGATATGTCTGTGTATGAAAATGTACATGGACGCAGGTTCCTTCGGAGCCCAGAAGAAGGCATCAGGTCCTCTGAAGCTGGAGTTGGAAGTGGTTGTGAGCCACCCAACATGGGCGCTGGGAACTGAACCTGGGTCCTCTGCAAGAGCAGCAAGTGCTCTTAACTGCCAAGCATCTCTCCAGCCGATGCCCGGCCCTTATGATAAGCTTGCTCAGGTCTCAGGAAAGAAGCAATCCCAGACCTGTCTGCTCCTCTCTGTGGAAAACTGCTTCTAATAACCATGCTGGCTAGTTCTACGTCAGCCTGTCGCAAACTAGTCATCAGAGAGTGAGCCTCAATTGAGAAAAAGCCTCCGTAAGATCGGGCTACAGGCAAGGCTGTAGGGCATTTTCTTAATTAGTGACTGATAGGGGAGGATTTTGCCCACTGTGGGTGGTGCCATCCCTGGGCTGGTGGTCCCCGGTTCTATAAGAAAGCATGCTGAGCAAACAATGAGGAGCAAGCCAGTAAGCGGTGCAGCGCCATTGACTCTACATCATCAGCTCCTGCCTCCAGGTTCCTGCTCTGAGTTCCTGTCCTGACTTCCTTCAATGATATGGAAGTGTAAGCCAAATATACCCTTTCCTAAATTGCTTTGGTCATGGTGTTTCATCATAGCAACAGTAGCCATAACAACAAACTGTAACCACAGCATAACCCATTCAGGAAAAGCTATGAGTATCCTCTTATCCAAGACCGTTTTAGAAAGGTTCTCACAATTCCAAGATGTTCAATTAATAGTGGTCCAAGTTGGAGGTTGAGCTCAATGGATAGAGTGCTTGCCTAGCATGCACAAGGTCGTGGGTAAAACTAGGCATGGTGGTGCATGCCTGTAACACATATTTAGCTGCTAGCTTTCAAGTGATCCCAAACAATGGGGGAACCACTGGGCCCTGCTAGAATTCCATGTGGCCATTTTAAAAGAAATGCTTGTATCAAAAATGACGGGATGAGGAACGACACATGGCTGTCTGTGCTTGGTCTGCAGAGGATTAGACACCAGACCTAAGAAGACCATCACCTCTAGGTAGGGAGAGGCACAGCGCCTTCATCATGTGTTCAACATATGACAGATGGGTTTTCCCCTGGATGTTAGTGACTGCGAATCCAATGGGAACGTGCATCCTGTTCAATTTTGCTTTTCCCTCTGCTTAACACAAGACTGGGAGATGGCCTGAGCTAATCTCGAAAACAACCTGAGACTAGTGAGGTCATGGGCCTAGGGGAAAACATACCCTACTATTCTGCTGAAGGGACATAGAAGTAAAATGACACCTAGTAACACTGCCACACCCGTAGATGAGTGCCTTGCTTACTCATCCATCATCAGAAAAGCTTCTTCCTGCAGGAGATGGGAGCTAACAGAGACCCACACTTGAACAAGGCACAGAGAATTAGGAGTCAAGGCTCTGGTGTTGCAGGGAGGACGCTTATTCATTTCCTGGCTGTCCAGACTCCCAAAATAATCACACAGAAACTATATTATTTAAAACACTTCTTGGCCCATTAGCTTTGGTTCTAAGTGGCTAACTCTTTCTTTTTTATATAAAAGAAGCATTTTATTGGGGCCGGATTACACTTTCAGAGTTAAGTCTTTTATCATCACGGCAGAGAGAATAGTAGCATCCAGGAAGACATGGTGCTGGAAAGGTAGCTGAGAGTTTTACATCTGGAACCACAGGCTACAGGAAGAGAAAGCAACACTGGCTTGGCTTGGGCTTTTTTTTTTCCATGATACTTATTGAGCTCTACATGTTTCTCTGCTCCCCTTCCTGCCTCTCCCCTCCCCCTTTCAATCCTCCCCCAAGGTCCCTATGCTCCCAATTTACTCAGGAGATCTTGTCTTTTTATACTTTCTACTTCCCATGTAGATTAGATCTATGTAAGTCTCTCTTAGTGTCCGTATTGTTGTCTAAGTTCTCTGAGATTGTGGTTTGTAGGCTGGCTTTCTTTGCTTTATGTTTAAAAACCACCTATGAGTGAGTCCATGTGATAATTGTCTTTCTGTGTCTGGGTTACCTCACTCAAAACAATGCTTTCTAGTTCCATCCATTTTCCTGCAAAATTCAAGCTGTCATTTTTTTCTGCTCTGTAGTACTCCATTGTATAAATGTACATTTTTTTTATCCATTCGTCGATCCAGGGGCATTTAGGTTGTTTCCAGGCTCTGGCTATGACAAATAAAGCTGCTATGAACATAGTTGAGCACATGTCCTTGTGGCACGATTGAGCATCCTTTGGATATGACCTAACAGTGGTATTATTGGATCTTGAGGAAGGTTGTTTCCTAATTTTCTGAGAAATCACCACACTGACATCCATAGGGGTTGTACCAGCTTGCATTCCCACCAGCAATGCAGAAGTGTTCCCTTTTCCCCACAACCTCTCCAGCATAAGTTGCCATCAGTGTTTTTGATCTTGGCCATTCTTACAGGTATGAGATGGAATCTCAGAGTTGTTTTGATTTGCATTTCTCTGATGACTAAGGATGTTGAACATTTCCTTAAGTGTCTTTCAGCCATTTTAGATTCCTCTGTTGAGCGTTCTCTGTTTAAGTCTGTACTCCATTTTTTTTATTGGATTATGTGATCTTTTGGTGTCCAACTTCTTGAGTTCTTTGAATATTATGGAGATCAGACCTCTGTCTGATGTGGGGTTAGTGAAGATCTTTTCCCATTCTATATGCTGTTGTTTTGTCTTGTTGACTATGTCCTTTGCTTTACAGAAGCTTTTCAGTTTCAGGAGGTCCCATTTATTAATTGTTTCTCTCAGTGTCTGTGCTGCTGGGATTCTGTTTAGGAAGTGGTTCCCTGTGCCAATGCGTTCAAGTGTCCTTCCCACTTTCTCTTCGATAAGGTTCAATGTGGCTGTCTTCATGTTGAGGTCTTTGATCCATTTTGACTTGAGTTTTGAGCATGGTGATAGATATGGGTCTATTTTCATTTTTCTACATGTTGACATCCAGTTATGCCAGCACCACTTGTTAAATATGCTTTCTTTTTTCCATTTGGTATTTTTTGCTTCTTTATCAAATATCAGGTGTTCGAAGATGTGTGGATTGATATCTGGGTCTTCTATTTGGTTCCATTGGTCGTCCTGGCTGTTCTTATGCCAGTACCAGGCTGTTTTCAGTACTGTAGCTCTGTAGTAGAGTTTGAAGTCAGGGATTGTGATGCCTACAGAAGTTCTTTTATTGTACAGGATTGTTTTGGCTATGCTGGGTTTTTTGTTTTCCCAAATGAAGTTGAGTACCTTTCTTTCGAGGTCTTTGAAGAATTTTGCTGGGATTTTGATGGGCATTGCGTTGAATCTGTAAATTGCTTTCAGGAAGACTGCCATTTTTACTATATTAATTCTGCCTACCCAAGAGCATGGGAGGTCGTTCCATTTTCTGGTGTCTTCTTCAATTTCTTTCTTCAAAGATTTAAAGTTCTTGTCATACAAGTCTTCCACTTGTTTGGTTAGAGTTACTCTGAGATATTTTATGCCATTTGTGGCTATTGTGAAGGGTGTTGATTCTCTGATTTCTTTCTCAGCCCTTTGATCTTCTGTGTACAGGAGGGCTACTGATTTCTTTTGAGTTAATCTTGTATCCTGCGACACTGCTGAAAGTGTTTATGAGTTGTAGAAGTTTTTTGGTAGAATTTTTGGGATCACTTATGTAAACTATCATACCATCAGCAAACAGAGTTTGACTTCTTCTTTTCCAATTTGTATCCCCTTGAACTCCCTTTGGTGTCTGATTGCTCTAGCTAGGACCTCAAGAACTATATTGAATAGCTATGGAGAGAGTGGACAACCTTGTCTTGTTCCTGATTTCAGTGGAATCGCTGGGAGTTTCTCTCCATTTAGTTTGATGTTGGCTGTTGGTTTGCTGCATATTGCCTTAATTATGTTTAGGTATGTTCCTTGTATCCCTGCTCTCTCCAAGACCTTTATCATGAAGGGATGTTGTATTTTGTCAAATGCTTTTTTGGCATCTAATGAGATGATCATGTGGTTTTTATTTTTCAGCTTGTTTATATGGCAGGTTACGTTGACAGATTTTTGTATGCTGAACCATCCCTGCATCTGTGGGATGAAGCCGACTTGGTCACGGTGGATGATGGTTCTGATGTGTTCTTGGATTCGATTTGCTAGTATTTTATTTAGTATTTTTGCATCAATGTTCATGAGTGAGATTGGTCTGTAATTATCTTTCTTAGTATTGTCTTTCTGTGGTTTGGGTAGCAGGGTAATTGTAGCCTCATAAAAAGAGTTTGGCAATGTTCCCTCTGTTTCTATTGTGTGGATTAATTTGAGGAGTATTGGTATTAGTTCCTCTTTGAAAGTCTTGTAGAAATCTAAGCTGAAACCATCTGGTCCTGGGCTTTTTTGGTTTGGAGACTTTTGATGACTGTTTCTACGTCTTCAGCAGTTATACATCTGTTTAATTTGCTTATCTGGTCTTGATTTAATTTTGGTAAGTGATATTTATCCAGAAAGTTGTCCATTTCCTTTAAGTTTTCCAATTTTGTGGAGTACAGGTTTTGAAAATATGACCTGATGATCCTCTGTATTTCCTTCATGTCTGTTGTTATGTCCCCCTTTTCATTTCTGATTTTGTTAATTTAGATATTCTCTCTCTGCCTTTTGGTTAGTTTGGATAAAGGTTTGTCTATTTTGTTGATTTTCTCTAAGAACCAACTCTTTGTCTCATTGATTCTTTGTATTGTTTTCGTTTCTATTTTGTTGATTTCAGCTCTCAGTTTGATTATTTCCTTCCCTCTAGTTCTCTTAGGTGAGTTTGCTTCTTTTTGTTGTAAAGGTTTCAAATGTTCTGTTAATTCACTAGTGTGGGATTTTTCCAGCTTGTTTATGTAGGCATTTAGTACTATGAACTTGCCTCTTAACACTGCTTTCATTGTGTCCCATAAATTTGGGTATGTTGTGTGGTCATTTTCATTGAATTTTAGGAAGTCTTTAATTTCCCCTTTTATTTCTTCCTTGACCCATTGATGATTCAGATGAGCATTGTTTAATTTCCATGTGTTTGTGAGTTTTCTGGAATTGGTATTGCTGTTGACTTCTAGTTTTAAAGCATGGTGATCTGATGTTACATTGTACCTTAGTACAGTCAGTTCTTTACACCTTCAAATTTGCAATTATTCCAATTTTTTTGTATTTGTTGAGGTTTGTTTTGTTACCGAGCATGTGGTCAATATTTGAGAAGGTTCCATGAGGTGCTGAGAAGAAGGTATATTCTTTTCTGTTTGGATGGAATATTCTATAAATGTCTGTTAAGTCCATTTGAGTCATAACATCTGTTAGTTCTCTCATTCCTCTATTCATTTTTTGTCTAATTGACCTGTCCAGTGGTGAGAGGGGAGTGTTGAAGTCTCCCACTATTCCCAAGAGTGGTATTGCTGGATCCTGAGATAGTTTGATTCCCAATTTCCTGAGAAACCACCACACTGATTTCCAAAGTGGTTGCACAAGTTTGCATTCCCACCAGCAATGGATGAGTGTTCCCCTTACTTCACATCCTCTCCAGCATAGGCTATCATTGGTGTTTTTGATTTTAGCCATTCTGATAGGTGTAAGATGGTATCTCAAAGTTGTTTTGAGTTGCATTTCCCTGATCGCTAAGGAAGTTGAACATGACCTTAAGTATTTTTTGGCCATTTGAACTTCTGTTGAGAATTCTCTGTTCAGATCATTACCCCGTTTTTTAATTGGGTTATTTAGAATTATTAATGTCTAGCTTCTTGAGTTCTTTATATGTTTAGGAGATCAGACTTTTGTCTGGTGTGGGGTTGGTGAAAATCTTCCATTCAGTAGGATGCCTTTTTGTCTTAATGACAGTGTCCTTTGCTTTACAGAAGCTTCTCAGTTTCAGGAGGTCCCATTTATTCATTGTTGCTCTTATTGTCTGTGCTACTGGGGTTATACGTAGGAAGTGGTCTCCCGTGCCCATGTGTTGCAGTCTACTTCCCACTTTCTCTTCTATCAGGTTCAGTGTGGTCGGATTTATACTGAGGTCTTTAATCCATTTGGACTTGAGTTTTGTGCATGGAGATAGATATGGATCTATTTTCATTCTTCTACAGGTTGACATCCAGTTATGCCAGCACCATTTGTTGAAGATGCTCTTTCTTCCATTGTATAATTTTAGCTCCTTTGTCTAAAATCAGGTGTTCATCGGTTTGTGGGCTAATATCCGGGTCTTCGATTCGATTCCATTGTTCGACATCTCTGTTTTTATGCCAATACCAAGCTGTTTTCATTACTGTGGCTCTGTAATAGAGTTTGAAGTCAGGGATGGTAATGCTCTGGAAGTTCCTTTATTGTATAGGATTGTTTTGGCTATACTGTAGCATGAGGGGCCTGGCTTGTCAGGGTTTCCATCCTGCCCAGTTCCCACAGCTGACAAATCCCAAAGAAATTACACAGAGAGTCTTTATTAATGATAAACTGATTGGCCCATTAGCTCAGGCTTAGTATTAGTTCTTAAAAGTTATATTAACCCACAGAGCGCTTGCTTGCCTCTAGCAAGCAGAGCAGACCGGAGAAATTGCTGCTCCCAAGGGAACATGCTTTATTCTATTCTTTCCCAAGCTTTCTCAGGCTTTCTGTGGATGCAGTTAGTTATCCACGTTGGGCACCATTCTGTAACATGAGGGCAGGCTTATTGGGTTTATGTCCCGCCCAGTCCCCTCAGCCGTTTAGTCCCAGAGAAAATCACACAGAGGTCTCCAGAAGATTATAAACTGATTGGCCTATTAACTCAGGCTAAGTTCTTATAAGTTATAATAACCCATTATTCTTATTTATGTTAGCCACATGGCTAGGTACCTTTTTCAGCAGGGCAGGTTACATCCTGCTTCTTCTGTGGTCTGGGGAGGACTGAGGAGGAATGGGCTTCCTCCTTCCCAGCATTCTACTGGTCTCATCGCCCTGCCTCTCTTTCCTGTCTGGTTGACCCGCCTATACTTCCTGCCTGGTTAATGGCCAATCAGCGTTTATTTAAATCATGATTGACAGAATACAGACAATTCTCCCGCACCACTATCCTGGGTTTTTTGTTTTTCCATATAAAGTTGATTATTGTTCTCTCAAGGTCTGTGAAGAATTTTGTTGGATTTTGATGGGGATTGAGTTGAATTAATTGACTGCCTTTGGTAGAATTGCCATTTTTACTATGTTGATCCTACCAATCCAAGGGCATGGGAAAGCCTTCCATTTTCAGGTTTCCTCTTCAATTTCTTTCTTCAAAGGCTTAAAGTTCTTGTCAAATAGATCTTTCACTTCCTTGGTTAGTGTTACCCCAAGATACTTTATGCTATTTGTGGCTATCGTAAAGGTGAAATTTCTCTGATTTCTCTGTCTGCTTCTTTATCCTTTGTGTATAGGAGGGCTACTGATTTTTTTGAGTTGATCTTGTATCCTGCCACATCACTGAAGGTATTTATCAGCTGTTGGAGTTCTTTGGTAGAGTTTTTGGGGTCACTGATGTACACTATCCTATCATCTGCAAATAACGAAAGTTTGACTTCTTCCTTTCCAATTCGAATCCCCTTGATCTCCTTATGTTGTCTTATTGCTATTGCTAGAACTTCAAGGACTATGTCTTGTTCTTGATTTTAGTGGAATGGCTTTGAGTTTCTCTCCATTTAACTTGGTGTTAGCTGTTGGCTTGCTGTATATTGCTTTTATTATATTTAGATATGATCCTTGTATCCCTAATCTCTCCAAGACCTTTATCATAAAGGGGTATTGAATTTTGTCAAATGCTTTTTCAGCATCTAATGAAATGATCATAGGTTTTTTTCTTTCAGTTTATTTATATGATGGATTATATTGATAGATTTTCATATGTTGAACCAGCCCTTAATCTCTGGGATGAAGCCTACTTGATCATAATGGATAATTTTTTTGGTGTGTTCTTGGGTTCAGTTTGCCAGTATTTTATTGAAAATTTTTGCATCAATGTTCATGAGCGAGATTGGTTTGTAATTCTCTTTCTTGGTTGAGCCTTTGTGTGGTTTTGGTATCAGGGTAACTGTAGCTTCATAAAAAGAGTTTGGCAATGACTCATGTTTCTATTATGTGAAACACATTAAGGAGTATAGGCATTAGCTCTTCTTGGAAGTTCTGGTAGAATTCTGCATTAAAACCATCTGTTCCTGGGCTTTTTTTAGTTGGGAGGTTTTTAATGACAGCTTCTATTTCCTCACGACTTATAGGTCTATCTAAATTCTTCACCTGGTCTTGATTTAATTTTGGTATATGGTACTTATCTAAAAAAAATGTCCATTTCTTTTACATTTTCCAACTTTTTGGCATACAGGCTTCTGTAGTAAGACCTAATGATTCTCTGAATCATTACTCAGTGTCTGTTGTTATGTCCCCTTTTTCATTTCTGATCTTGTTAATTTGCGTGTTCTCTCTCTGCCTTTTGATTCGTTTGGATAGGGGTTTGTCAATCTTGTTGATTTTCTCAAGAACCAACACTTTGTTTCATTGATTCTTTGTATTGTTTTCCGTGTTTCTATTTTGTTGATTTCAGCCCTCAATTTGATTATCTCCAGTCTTCTACTCCTCCTGGGTGAGTCTGCTTCTTTTTTTTCTAGAGCTTTCAGCTGTGCTGTTAAGTCTCTAATGTGAGCTTTCTCCGTTTTTTTTGTGTGTTTTTTTTTTTGTTTGTTTTTTTAATGTGGGCACTTAGTGCTATGAACTTTCCTCTTAGCACTGCTTTCATAGTATCCCATAGGTTTGGGTATGTTGTGTCTTTATATTCACTGAATTCAAGGAAGACTTTAATTTCTTCCCTGACCCAGGGGTGGTTTAGTAGATGACTGTTCAGTTTCCATGAGTTTGTAGGCTTTCTGGGGGGTAGAATTGTTGTTAAATTGTAACTTTATTCCATAGTGATCCGATAAGACACAGGTGGTTACTAAATTTTTTTGTATCTGTGGATGTTTGCTTTGTTACCAAGTATGTGATCAATTTTTGAGAATGTTCCATGAGATGCTGAGAAGAAGGTATATTATTTCCTATTTGGGTGGAATGTTCTATAGATGTCTGTTATGTCCATTTGATTCATTACCTCCATTAGTTCTCTTATTTCTCTGTTAGTTTTCTGTCTGGTTGACCTGTCCATTGGTGAGAGAGGAGTGTTGAAATCTCCTACTACTAGTGTGAGGGGTTTGATGTGTGCTTTGAGTTCTAATAACGTTTCTTTTACATATGTGGGTGCTTTTATATTAGGGACATAGATATTCAGGATTGAGACTTCATCCTGATGAATTGTTCTTGTTATGAGTATAAAGTGTCCTTCTCCATCTCTTCTAATAGATTTGAGTTTGAAGTCAATTTTAGTATAGCTACACCTGCTTGTTTCTTAGGTCCATTTGATTGAAAAACCTTTTCCCAACCCTTTACTCTGAGGTAACATCTGTCTTTGAGGTTGAGGTATGTTTCTTGTAAACAGCATAATGTTGGATCCTGTTTTTGTATCCATTCTCTTAACCTGTGCCTTTTTATAGGTGAATTGAGTCCATTGATATTAAGTGATATTAATGACCAGTGGTTGTTATTTATTTATTTATTTTTTTGGTGGTAGAGTTTGTGTGTTTCCTTTCTTTGAATTGTGCTGGTTGAGGTTTGTTAGATGTCTGTGTTATTATGGGTGTTGTTGGCTTCCTTGGGTTGTGGTTTTCCTTCTAGTACTTTCTGTAAGGCTGGGTTTGTGGCTACATATTGGGTTTTTGTTTGTTTGTTTTGTTTTTCGAGACAGGGTTTCTCTGTGGCTTTGGAGCCTGTCCTGGAACTAGCTCTTGTAGACCAGGCTGGCCTCGAACTCAGAGATCTGCCTGCCTCTGCCTCCCAAGTGCTGGGATTAAAGGCGTGTGCCACCACTGCCTGGCCTACATATTGTTTAAATTTGGTTTTGTCCTGGAATATCTTGTTTTCTCCATCGATAGTGAAAGAAAGCTTTGCTGGGTATAGTAGTCTGGGCTTGCATCCATGGTCTCTTAGTGTCTGCAGCACATCTATCCAAGACCTTCTGGCTTTCATAGTTTCCATAGAGAAGTCAGGTGTAATTCTGATAAGATTTACCTTTATATGTTACTTGACCTTTTCCCTTTGCAGCGCTTAATATTCTTTCTTTATTCTGTATGTTTTGTGTTTTAATTATTATATGGCGAGGGGATGCTTTGGTTTTTTTTGTTGTTGTTGTTGTTTTTTGTTTGTTTGTTTTTTTGATCCAGTCTATCTGGTGTTCTGTAAGCTTCTTGTACCTTCATAGGAATATCCTTCTTTAGGTTGGGAAAGTTTTCTTCTATAATTTTGTTGAATATATTTTCTGGGCCTTTGAGCTGTAATTCTTCTTCTTCTACCCCTATTATTCTTAGGCTTGGTCTTTTCATGGTGTCCCAGATTTCCTGGATGTTTTGTGTTAAGAATTTGTTGTATTTGCTGTTTTCTTTGATCAATGAGTTTATTTCCTCTATAGTATCTTCAGTGTCTGAGATTCTTTCTTCTATCTCTTGTATACTGCTGGTTATGCTTGTCTCTGTAGTTCCTGTTCGTTTACCCAGATTTTCCATATCCAGCTGTCCCTTGGTTTGTGTTTTCTTCATTGCCTCCATTTCAGTTTTCAAGTCTTGAACTGTTTCTATTACCTGTTCGATTGCTTTTTCTTGGTTTTCTTGGGTATCTTTGAGGGATTTATTCATTTCTTCTAACTTTCTGTTAGTCTTCTCATCCATTTCTTTAAGGGAGTTTTTCACATCCTGTTTAATGGTCTCTATCACTTTCATAATGCTATGTTTAAAGTCGATTTCTTCTACTTCTTCTGGATTAGGGTGTTCAAGTCTTCCTGTTGCATGTTCACTGGATTCTGGTGTTATCATGTTGCTTTTCAGGTTGTTGCAGGAATTCTTGCATTGGCGCCTGCCCATCTCTTCCTTCAAATGCGGTCAGGAGAGTCTTGGCGGCTTGGTCGGATCTTTGCTGTGGCTAACTGTACTTGGGGGTTTTTCTTGGTCTGCCCTCTCTTAGGTTCCCTCAGCACTGGAGTTGGCTCTCAAATCCCCTCCACCCCGAAGTAGGCTGTGGTGGTGGATTTAAGGACTCTGCAGATGGAAAGGAGTGCTTGGGGGCAAGCTGAGATGGGATAAAGAGAAAGCCAGTAGCTGGGGAGAAGCCCCGCTGAATGGCCAGAAAGTTTAGGGGATTGGAGGGAGCCTGTACTCCGTTCCCGGGGCATCCGGCTGACCAGACGGGCACACACTTACCCCTCTGGATGGATTTCCTGGTACAGGAGCAGGGCCACTTGCTGGCCAAGGACCTCGCAGACAAAGGGGCAGGCCTGCTAGGTGCAGGCTAGGTGCAGGCTAGGTGGAACAAAGAAACCCCTGCAGCAGTTGCCCTCACCACTGTGTCCCCAGACCCTCAGCCCCAAAGCAGGCTGAGTTGGGGGATCCTATGACCCCCGCAGATGGGAGCAAGCTGGGCTGGGATAAAGAGAGAAAGCCAGTAGCCAGGGAGAAGCCCCACTGAATGGCCAGAAAGTTTAGGGATTGGAGGGTGCCTGTGCTCTGGTCCCGGGGATAATAATAATTTTCAAGGACTAGAATTTTGCATTGCATTGTTAAATGCCACTACAGGAGGTAATGGATGACCCCAAAGAAACAGTATCTCCTAGACACAACAGGCAGCCATCTCTAATTCCATATATGAAGTATGCTAATGATATAGGAAGGGAAAAATGATCAAAATACATTGTATAAAGATATATATATTTTTTAATGTACCAGGTGTGGTAGCATATGCCTTTTGTTCTTTGGTTTTGTTTTTTAAGATTTATTTATTTACTATGTATACAGTGTTCCGGGGCACCAGATCTCATTACAGATGGGTATGAGGCATCATGTGGTTGCTGGGAATTGAACTCAGGACCTCTGGAAGAGTAGTCAGTGCTCTTAACCTCTGAGCCATCTCTCCTGCCCTATAAAGATAATTTTTACAAATGATTGTAGGAGACTACATCAGGCACTTGAACAACCACTTGGGCAGGGAAGTGCCTAATGCAAAAAGTTTGAGGCCAGCCTGGTCTACAGAGTGAGCTCCAAGACAGCCAGAGCTACACAGAGAAACCCTGTCTCAAAAAACAAAAACATAAACAAAACAAAAAAATATTTACCCCATGCATTGTTGTTGAAACCCATTACTTTGTATGCTAACTTAAAAATTGATATTGTGTAAGCTGGAGAAATGGCCTAGTAGTAAAGAGCATTGGCTGCTCTTACAGAGAACCCAGGTTTGATTTCCAGCACTCACACAATGGCTCACAAATATCTGTCACTCAGATTCCAGGAGATCTGACACCTTTTTCTGACTTGTGTAGGCACCAGGCATACACATAGTATGTAGGTAAAACATTCATATACAAAAAATAAATCTTACAAAATTTAAAACTTTTTGTTGTTGTTTTGTTTCTCTGTAGCTTTGGAGCCTGCCCTGGAACTCGCTCTGTAGACCAGGCTGGTCTCAAACTCACAGAGATCCGCCTGCCTCTGCCTCCCAAGTGCTGGGATTAAAAGCATGCACCACCACTTCCCGGCCCTAAAACATTTTTATATTGCGATGGAGACTAGTCTTTTCAAACTGCTCTAAAACTCCAAGGAAAGGACCCCGAACCAAGCAGGGAAGGCCTGGCCACCCATTCCTGGTGGGTGCTTTCCCAGTCCATGCTGGGAAACATTAATTAGCCTGCTTTACATTAGAACTTATTCCTGTTTCTGCTGCTTTAGCAAGGCGTTGGCAGAGACTGCTCGTGCATTTCCCAGCCGCCCAGACCCAAAATAGTCACACAGAAACCGTATTAATTAAATCACTGCTTGGCCTACTGGCTTGTGCATATTTCTAGCTAGCTCTTACATCTTAAATTAACCCATTTCTATTAATTCGTACATCATCATGAGGTCATGGCCTACCTGCAAGTTTCCAACATCTGTCTCCTCTAGCGGCTCCCTGATTCTGCCTACTCTCTCCTCCTCTATCTTCTTGGAACTCCCACCTTGCTCTACTCTGCACTGCAATGGGCCCAAAGCAGATTCTTTATTAACCAATGGTATTCACAGCATACAGAGGAGAATCCCACATCAGAAGGGGGTAGAGATACCCCTGGCTCAGTTGGGCAGGCCCAGGGCTTGGGTCCTATGCCACAATGTCCAGAAACTGAGATGCCCAATTTCTCTTTGGGACAGATGAGGTGGCTTCTGGATTTGGAGAAGGGGTAGGGGTGGGAAGAATTTCTAACCATTCCTTCTAGACTGCCAAGTATCCACCAGCTAAGGCAATCATTATCTTCCCGACCCTGTGCTGTGTCCTTTTCTTTCCCTCTCAGTTCGTTTGGCTCTGTTTGGCCTTTCTGGGGGTTGGGATTGCAGGCTTATACTACCACTCCTGGCTAGCATTTTGGTTTTTGTTTTTCAAAAAGGCTAGGCATTGTGGCATGTGCCTATAACCTAAGCACTTGGGAGGCCAAGGCAGGGGTATTGGTTCAAAACTACCTCAAGGCCAGTGTGAATTAGATGAAACCAAAATAACACAAACTATGAAGACAAAAATAAAACCTAGGCTGACAGGATGTTAGAGACCAACTCTGTAAAGCAGGTATCTATAGTCATATTCTGTCATCATTGAGGATATGGGAAAGCCTAAGAGTTCAAGTATAGCCTACTCTAAGCAATTCAAAGTGTGATTCCAAAGCAGTTTAATGATTACCAATATCACAAAATGGTCAGAGCATCTGTCCACATAGAAGTACCACTTGGCATTAAAATATGGTTCATTTACATTTAATATACAATTTAGGGAGCTATGCAAAGGTGAAATTAAGATGAAGGTAGCAGGAAGTCAGAAGGGGAAAAGTAACAGCCTCTCTCCCTAACTGTCTAAAGGCTGTGGGTTCCCAAACAGAAGGGGCAAATTAAGATCAAAGAAGGGCAGTCAGGCCAGGTCACAGTGATCAGGGAACTTTTCTCCCCAAACAACCAGTCATTCCTAACCTGTTCCCCAGGCTGGATTTTATTCATCTGTCACAGGCAGAGATTAGCCTGAAGCTGCAGTACGCGGGTGTGACCTAGGCAGCTGAGGCACTGGACTATATTCCTGAACGTAATACAAAGATCCGGCACCTGGATACTGGGATACATATCCACTCGGATATAGTTGGGATTTTCCATTCGGTCAAGTGTTTTACATCTTTGTTGAAAGAAAGAAGGCAGCAGCGACTGCCTGTTTCAGAAGACAGGACAAGCCAGCGCTTCTGTAAGCTCAAGGAAGGCACTGCTGTAGGCAGAAGCCGCGTCAGATGGCTTCCAGGCTACGAGAGTGGGGGCAGCCAGAGTGCCTTCCCACACTCCGCCTCCCACCAGGGAGGAGAAGGCAAGGAGAAGGCCCACACAGGCGGGCCCAACTGAGTTCTGTAAATGGCTTAGCAGCAGAAGATGCCATGAAAACTGTGGGTTCTTTTTTGATTGGTTAAAAATAAAAAAGTATCTTGTATAGCCCAGGCTGGCCTTGAACTCTGCCATCCTCCTGCCTCATCTCCCAGATGCTAGGTGTGGTGTATGTCACCACACCTAGCCTAGTATGGTGTTTTTGAGGCTGAATCCAAACCCATTCAAATCTGCTCAATTTCCCCTGGTTCTGCCATTTTAAAAAAGGGAGGGGATGGGTGAGAGTGGAGAGAATAGAGAAGGGGAGAGGAAGACTGAAGGGTGGATAGGAAAAGGAGAGGGTGGGAGAGGGGAAGTGGGGAGACAAATGAGCTGCACGTAGTACTTAGTCCCAGGAAATTATATTGTGACCAATCAGAGGACTCTGTGCGTGGAGACGGGGATGACAACCCTGCTCACTGTGAGGGACGGCAAGAGAGGTTTGGGGAACATTTTACTCGCTAGCGCTTGGGACCTGCTTTCTCGCTTAGCCTCCCCGAGAATGTGTCTGGGAGTGTTCCTGGGAGGTTTGGATTCCTTGGCTTTGAGTCTGCTTCTGTAGCTTGGCATTCCCTGTTTATGCAAAACCTGCAAGGTGGCGAGATAGCGGATGTTGGCAGGGTTGGATGGATATGTGGAGCTCTTCTGGGGCAGGAGGGACCAGCGCAGGCAGCACCTCTGGGACTCTGCTGCCAGCAAGTGTGTCGGGGCCATAGGTGGCGGGAAAGGCATTTCGCCGGCGACCTTCAGGCAGCTGGCCAGCTCAAAGTGTCTCTTTTCTCCTTTCCTATCGACTGTTTTCAATCCATCTGGGCAAGCCACAAACTCGTCCTTTTCCCCCCTTTGCGCCTTCTCTTCCGGCTGCCAGAAAATACTCCTGTCCTTCTTACTCGGGACATCCAAGCTGTTGGGGGGACAGCTTTTCAGCGGGGGCAGAACCACGAGGGCCTTGGATGTGAGGGAGTCGGAGCCAGAGAGGCCCCGGTCAGTGCTTCCGCAGGGGTTTCTGCAGGTCTTGCCGCTAACTGTCTCAGGAATGGCCCATTCTTCCATGCACCAGATAAATTCCTTGATTTGCAGGCTTTTTTTTTCTCCATGCAAGTAAGTGGGAAAACAGAGATTGTGAGGCTCTCTGGAAGCAGTGCTGAGGTCCTGGGAGAGGCTGCTCCAGCTCTTGTCAGGACTCCAGTTCTTCCCGGGGCTCACCTCAGCCACAGCACCAGCCGCCAATTTCCCAACCTCTGAGAGGGAACAAGCCTCCGGACTCCCTTGAGAAAGACTCATACAAAACAAGCAGTTGCTGCCGCCACCAGTGCCTTCTCCTACCCTCCCCCTTTTCACTTTCTTCCTTGACCAGATGCAGGCAGTTGGTGAGGTTCGTCCCCAGCCGCGGACCTGCAAAGAAAGTAGCATGTTACCCTCTAGCTAACTGTGCCGGGGCCTTGCTTCCCCCATTTGGGCTACACGCCTGTTTTGGCAGTCTTATTTGAACTACTTTTTCTTAAAATTGACTTATCTTAAATACACAGAGACACAGACACATACAGATGATAGACAGACAGACAGATAGACACATGTCTTATGGAGACTAGCTGGCCATAAACTCACAATACTCCTGCCCTCTGCTTCTGAAAAGCAAACAAAACTCCCAACCTTTACTATTTCAGCCTCACGTGAGCAGTGCTATTACAGCCATGGATGCTAATCTCATCTACTAGCCAGGGTGGTTGTTTCTGAAAGCCTGGGCAGTGGCACTTGTACAAAGCCAATGGACTGGCTACAGCTCCCTTCAGACACAATTCAGCTTAGCACCGCGGACCCAAGCTGCCATTCTCGTTCCAAGGATTTCTTGTACTGTCAGTCAGTTTCCCAAATGCCAGGAAGATGGCTCAGAACAGCTGGAGGGCCATCAAGGAACAGAGGCAGTCCTGGGAACCCAAGATTCCTGAGCGCCCAAGGTACAGCTATGCTTACCGACCCCTGAAGCCCCTGGCTGCAGCTGCCATCTAAAAATAAAGGACTGTATCTGTGATGAACATAACACTGAGTAGTTAGGGATCGCTCACCTGAAACTCAAACGGGGCAACCTGTATTGTTGGTTGTATAACCTGAAAACCCTGCATTTAATCTTGGATTTGACCAAGTTTCCTTATTATTTAAAATTTTTTACGTAGAGAGAAAATGCATGTGAGCTCACACAGGCATGTATGATCTATGTGTGAGTGAGCATGCCGTAGTTTGAGTGTGAAGGTCAAAGACAATGTGGAGTCAGTTCTCTCCTTCCACCTTTCTGTGGATTTCAGGGATCAAACTCAGGTCTCCAGACTTGCACTGCTGCTGCCTCTACCTGCTGAGCCATCTTGTCAGCTAAGCTCAGCCAACTAAGTCACAAGGCCCCACATTCTTTATGAACTTACGCTACCCAGGCACCTGCCTTACAGTTTTAAATGCTGGCTTCCACCGCTGGCTCTGAGATGGCACAGGACTCTAGAGAACAGAGAGGATACAGCCTATGGGTCTCTCAGGCGCTGAGCATGGGGCTGGAAATATTCCAGCCCTCTTTGTCCAGTTACTGGTCAAGTGATGTCTGTGTACCACATTTTACCTACTGGGTGCTTTAGCACCCTCACTCACAGAGTGAGGCCGCAGATGGCTAGAGAGGTGTTGAAAGAATAGCTAAATGCTTACTTGTCCACGGAAAGCTGTCCATGTGTGCCCAGGTGTGCACACCGCTGTCACTCTATTTCACTTCTGCCCCAAGGCTCCTATATTCACGCCAACATAAACTACTTTGGAAAAAGACCTGTAGTAAAGACCCAAATGAGAAAGACCCAAGAAGACACTTACAGCTTCTTCCCACCCAGTGCCGATGGCAAACTCATTGGCCCGCTCGTCCTCCTCCAGCGTGAGGTCGCTGACACCAAGAAGACAGCAGACGTGATTCCTTTCGTTTCTCTCATCTGGACAACTTAAAGTCTGCGTGGTTTCCTCTGCGCCTTGAATTTTCTCATGTTCATCATTTTCTACAACAGTCTCACTTTCCTGACAGAGATCCATTGCTGGGGTGACTGCTTATAGTTTTTAACATCTTCTTCCTGCAACGTCCAATTCAACTTGGTTTTAATACTGATTTTTTAAAATCGGGTATCTCAAGTGAAATATTTAAATATATTCAAGAAGACTGAGAATAAATCTTTCAAAATGACCCATTTCCAACTGCTGACAGAAAAGATAAGGCTAGTTTTACTTAAAATGTCTCTCTCTTTTTTCTTTTTTAACTTTTGTGTGTGTGTGATGGGGGGGCGGTGGAAGGACACGCCACGGCACTCTAATGGAAGTCAGAGGATAACGGTTCTGTCTTGTCTTTTCTTTTACACACAGTGGTTCTCGAATGATAGGGCTTGTGAGGTAAGTGCATTGATCTGCTGAGCCATCTGCCAACCCACGACTGATGAATTTAATAACGACCAAAGGGATGAGAGAAGACACTAGCATCGGCTCTACCTCTGTTACTGTGACAGAGCTCACAAGGGATGCGGGTCTACACATGACACTGCTAACATTGAGGGAACAGTGGGGACTCCCAGACTCCCAGGATTCACCTGTTGCCAAAGCCCTCAGAGTTGCCTGGGGTCCGAAAGCTTCTGAGGAGCCCAAGACACTTTCCCATAGTGGGTAAGCGGGTTCTTATTTCTCCATATTTCTGCCAAAACTTGCTTTGTTTTGTTTTGTTTTAGGAAAGCAGAATGGGACCAGGTAGAAGTGTAGGAAGAGTGAAGCCTGTGACCAGCCAGTTCCCTAGACTCTCTCCACCCAGCCACATCGCTTCCCATCTCCTCCTCCCTAGTACTGTGATTGGGTGTGAGCCACCACCGTTTGGCTCTTCTCTTTTTGAGTGATTCAATTTTGCATAGGCCAGGGTAGCCTTGAACTCACAGAGCTCCGTCTGTCTCTCTGCCCAGCTGTATCTGTCTCTGTATCCCAAGTGCTGGGATTAAAGGTGTGTGCCACCACTGCCAGGCCTCTATGGCTAACTAGAACCAAAACACGCATACACATGAAATTAAAATAAATAAGTCTTCAAATTATATAGATCTTAAAAAATAAGGTAGAGATTGAGGAAGATGCCCAAGTCAACCTCTGGCTCTCTGCACACTTGTACACACTCAAGTACATCCAAATACATACACATAAAGACACACAAGGAGTATGACTGTAGTTCAGGTTTGGAGAACACTTTATAGACTAGGAGGTACCTATGACTGCATAATAGCCTCTCAGAGTTGTATGGTTAATCATGGAATCTAAAGCCTCAAACAAGAGCGCGCATGGCCATCTGATATAAACAGCACAAGCCTCACCAGTTTAGGGTTTTGCTTTTATTGGGTTTTTTAAATTTATTTTTATTTTATGGACATTGGTTTCTGCCTGCGTGTGTGTCTGTCTGAGGATGTCAGATCCCCTGGAACTGGAGTTACAGACAGTGGTGAGCTGCCATGTAGGTGCTGGATATGGAACCTGAGTCATCCGAAAGAGCAGTCAGTGCTCTTAACCACTAAGCCATCTATCGCTCCAAACCCTCTCGATTGATTTTTTTTTTCTTTTTAAAGACAGTCTTGCTATAGAGCCCAGGATGTCCTGGAACTTGTTAGCCTTGAATTCATGATCCTCTGACTTGTGTCTCTGAAGTGCTAGGATTACAGGGGTGCAGGGTTGGCCAAAACAAATTCAGCTATAGTGTTTTAACAAGTAAATAACCCTAATCAGGGCTAGACACATAGCTCAAGTCAACAAATGCTTGCCTCGTAATCACTAAACATACAGAATAAAGAAAGAATATTAAGAGTGGCAAAGGAAAAAGGTCAAGTAACATATAAAGGCAGATCTATCAGAATTACACCTGACTTCTCAGTGGAGACAATGAAAGCCAGAAGGTCATGGTCAAGCATTATGCAGACATTAAGAGACCACGGATGCCAGCCCAGGCTACTATACCCAGCAAAACTGTCTATCACCATAGAAGGACAAAACAAGTTATTCCATGACAAATCTAGATTTCACCAATGCCTAGCCACAAACCCAGCCCTACACAAAATACTAGAAGGAAAACCCTAACCCAAGGAAGATGGCTACACCAACAAAAACACAGACAATTGATGATCTCAATCCCAAAGAAGAAAAAAATGCACAAAATAACACCACCAACGATGAAAACCAAATTAACAGGAGATAGCAACCACTGGTCATTAATATCCGTTCATGTAAATGGACTCAACTCACCCATAAAAAGGCACAAGCTAACAGATTGGATAAGAAAACAGAATCCATCCCTCTTCTGCACACAAGAAACGCATCTCAACCTCAAAGACAGACAACGTCTCAAATTAAAAGGTTGGGAAAAAATATACCAATCAAATGGACCTAAGAAACAAGCAGGTGTAGCTATCCTAATATCTAACAAAATAGACTTCAAGCTAAAATCAGTCAAAAGAGACAAAGAAGGACATTTCATATTAGTCACAGGGAAAATCCATCAAGAGGAAATTTTAATACTGAACATCTATGCTCCAAATACAAGGGCACCTTCATATGTCAAAGAAACACTTCTAAAGCTTAAATCATATATTAACCCCACACACTGATAGTGGGAGACTTCAACACTCCCCTCTCACCACTGGACAGGTCAATTAGACAAAAAATGAATAGAGGAATGAGAGAACTAACAGATGTTATGACTCAAATGGACTTAACAGACATCTATAGAATATTCCATCCAAACAGAAAAGAATATACCTTCTTCTCAGCACCTCATGGAACCTTCTCAAATATTGACCACATACTCGGTAACAAAACAAACCTCAACAAATACAAAAAAAAATGGAATAACCCAATGTACCTTATCAGATCACCATGCTTTAAAACTAGAAGTCAACAGCAATACCAATTCCAGAAAACCCACAAACACATGGGATTTAAACAATGCTCACCTGAATCATCAATGGATCACGGAAGAAATAAAAGGGGAAATTAAAGACTTCCTAAAATTCAATGAAAATGACCACACAACATACCCAAATTTATGGGACACAATGAAAGCAGTGTTAAGAGGCAAGTTAATAGTACTAAATGCCTACATAAACAAGCTGGAAAAATCCCACACTAGTGAATTAACAGAACATTTGAAAACTTTACAACAAAAAGAAGCAAACTCACTTAAGAGAACTAGACGGCAGGAAATAATCAAGGAAATAATCAAACTGAGAGCTGAAATCAACAAAATAGAAACGAAAACAATACAAAGAATCAATGAGACAAAGAGTTGGTTCTTAGAGAAAAATCAACAAAATAGACAAACCTTTATCCAAACTAACCAAAAGGCAGAGAGAGAATATCTAAATTAACAAAATCAGAAATGAAAAGGGGGACATAACAACAGACATGAAGGAAATACAGAGGATCATCAGGTCATATTTTCAAAACCTGTACTCCACAAAATTGGAAAACTTAAAGGAAATGGACAACTTTCTGGATAAATATCACTTACCAAAATTAAATCAAGACCAGATAAGCAAATTAAACAGACGTGTAACTGCTGAACATAGAAACAGTCACCAAAAGTCTCCGAACCAAAAAAAGCCCAGGACCAGATGGTTTCAGCTTAGATTTCTACAAGACTTTCAAAGAGGAACTAATACCAATACTCCTCAAATTAATCCACACAATAGAACAGAGGGAACATTGCCATACTCTTTTTATGAGGCTACAATTACCCTGCTACCCAAACTACAGAAAGACAATACTAAGAAAGAAAATTACAGACCAATCTCACTCATGAACATTGATGCAAAAATACTAAATAAAATACTAGCAAATCGAATCCAAGAACACATCAGAACCATCATCCACCATGACCAAGTCGGCTTCATCCCACAGATGCAGGGATGGTTCAACATATGAAAATCTGTCAATGTAATCCACCATATAAACAAGCTGAAAAATAAAAACCACATGATTATCTCATTAGATGCCGAAAAAGCATTTGACAAAATACAACATCCCTTCATGATAAAGGTCTTGGAGAGAGCAGGGATACAAGGAACATACCTAAACATAATTAAGGCAATATACAGCAAGCCAACAGCCAACATCAAACTAAACGGAGAGAAA
This sequence comes from Ondatra zibethicus, assembly GCA_004026605.1. Classification (NCBI taxonomy): domain Eukaryota; kingdom Metazoa; phylum Chordata; class Mammalia; order Rodentia; family Cricetidae; genus Ondatra; species Ondatra zibethicus. The sequence goes on from PVIU01005794.1 coordinate 80,234, forward strand.
CTCCCAGCGATTCCACTGAAATCAGGAACAAGACAAGGTTGTCCACTCTCTTCATACCTATTCAATATAGTTCTTGAGGTCCTAGCTAGAACAATAAGACACCAAAGAGAGATCAAGGGGATACAAATTGGAAAAGAAGAAGTCAAACTCTCACTGTTTGCTGATGATATGATAGTTTACATAAGTGATCCCAAAAATTCTACCAAAAAACTTCTACAACTCATAAACACTTTCAGCAATGTAGCAGGATACAAGATTAACTCAAAAAATCAGTAGCCCTCCTGTACACAGATGATCAAAGGGCTGAGAAAGAAATCAGAGAATCAACACCCTTTACAATAGCCACAAATGGCATAAAATATCTCAGAGTAACTCTAACCAAACAAGTGGAAGACTTGTATGACAAGAACTTTAAATCTTTAAAGAAAGAAACTGAAGAAGACACCAGAAAATGGAACGACCTCCCATGCTCTTGGGTAGGCAGAATTAATACAGTAAAAATGACAATCCTACCGAAAGCAATCTACAGATTCAACGCAATGCCCATCAAAATCCCAACAAAATTCTTCAAAGACCTTGAAGGAATGGTATTCAACTTCATTTGGAAAATCAAAAAACCCAGGATAGCCAAAACAATCCTGGGCAACAAAAGAACTTCTGGAGGCATCACAATCCCTGACTTCAAACTCTACTACAGAGCTACAGTACTGAAAACAGCCTGGTACTGGCATAAGAACAGCCAGGACGACCAATGGAACCAAATAGAAGACCCGGATATCAATCCACACATCTTCAAACACCTGATATTTGATAAAGAAGCAAAAAATACCAAGTGGAAAAAAGCATATTCAACAAGTGGTGCTGCCATAACTGCATATCAACATGTAGAAAAATGAAAATAGACCCATATCTATCACCATGCACAAAACTCAAGTCCACATGGATCAAAGATGTCAACATGAAGACAGCCATATTGAACCTTATAGAAGAGAAAGTGGGAAGTACACTTAAACACATTGGCAAAGGGAACCACTTCCTAAATATAACCCCAGCAGCACGGACACTGAAACAATTAATAAATGGGACCTCCTGAAACTGAAAAGCTTCTGTAAAGCAAAGGACATTGTCAACAAAACAAAACGACAGCCTACAGAATGGGAAAAGATCTTCACTAACCCCACATCAGACAGAGGTCTGATCTCCAAAATATACAAGTTCTCAAGAATTTGGACACCAAAAGATTACATAATCCAATAAAAAAAATGGAGTACAGGCCTAAACAGAGAACTCTCAACAGAGGAATCTAAAATGGCTGAAAGACACTTAAGGAAATGCTCAACATCCTTAGTCATCAGAGAAATGCAAATCAAAAGAACTCTGAGACTCCATCTTACATCTGTAAGAATGGCCAAGATCAAAAACACTGATGACAACTTATGCTGGAGAGGTTGTGGGGAAAAGGGAACACTTCTGCATTGCTGGTGGGAATGCAAGCTGGTACAACCCCTATGGATATCAGTGTGGCGATTTCTCAGAAAATTAGGAAACAACCTTCCTCAAGACCCAATAATACCACTTTTGGGTATATATCCAAAGGATGCTCAATCGTGCCACAAGGACATGTGCTCAACTATGTTCACAGCAGCTTTGTTTGTCATAGCCAGAGCCTGGAAACAACCTAAATGCCCCTTGACTGAAGAATGATAAGGAAAACGTGGTACATTTACACAATGGAGTACTACACAGCAGAAAAAATAACAACAGCTTGAATTTTGCAGGAAAATGGATGGAGCTAGAAAACATCATTTTGAGTGAGGTAACCCAGACACAGAAAGACAATTATCACATGGACTCACTCATAGGTGGTCTACAAACACAAAGAAAAGAAAACCAGCATACAAACCACAATCCCAGAGAACTTAGACAACAATATGGACACTAAGAGAGACTTACATAGATCTAATCTACATGGGAAGTAGAAAGTATAAAAAGACACGATCTCCTGAGTAAATTGGGAGCATGGGGACCTTGCGGGAGGGTTGAAGGGGGCAGGGGAGAGGCAGGGAGGAGAACAGAGAAAAATGTAGAGCTCAATAAATATCATGGAAAATAAATAAATTGTCAATAGAAAAAAATCTATGGCTTTAAGGGGCTCGTGTATCAGGTATCAGAATTCAGTCGGAGTCGAGGTGTTGTGGGACATGCTTCAACAACTTAGGAGGTTTCAAGCTAGCCTGGGCTACTTAGCAAGACTGTCTCAAATAAACAAAACTAAATAAAAATATCTTCCTAAGTTAATTAATTGTGACATGTACCCTATGGGGTACAGCTGCCATAATGAAGCAATCCTTGAGTTCTTCCAAATTCAAGCAGGGCATGTACAGCCACCCCTAGATATCAGGTCATTTCTATTCCAACCACTTACAACTCTCAACTCTCGCTTTTTTTGGGGGGGGGGCAGGGTCTCACTTTGCCGTTTTCCGACTTTCGTTTATGAATTCACAGGGTGCCTAGTCCTGAGAGGATGGCCTTCCGAAGGCTCCCAAAGCTCAAGGAAGACAGAAAGTAATAGCCCGATCCTGGCGCCCAGACCGTCTCATCTGGTTCCTCCCTTCTACTAGTGGTCCCATCACACCCCTTTCCTCCCACCCGCAGAGCAGCCTCGCCTCACCAGGCTCTTCCCCTTCCTCCCAGCGGCTCCTATGGTGCCACAGGCGGCTGGTTTGCCCTAACTTCAGGCAGCTCCTGGGGGCTGCACCAAGCGCCTCCATGGAACCCTCGACCACGCCCCAAATGGCCATGCCCATCAAACAGCTCCTCCCCCGAGGCGCGCCGCGGCTTTCAGGCCCCGCCCAATGCAGACTAGCGGTCCCTCTTCTTCGTCTAACTTACCCGCCCGGAGGGTTGCTTCCTTCCTCGGTTCTGCCACCCGCCCGCCAAGTGTCCTGGGGACTCTTCCCCGGGGCGAGGACGTGGCCAGGTCCACTCAGACTCCTCGACGGGGCCGCGAGGAAAAGAAGGCCCAGAGCGGCTCGTCCCCAGCGGGCAGGCTAGAGTGGGGCCGTTGCCCTAGGTTACGGCCGCGTCGGGGGCGGGCCGGGAGAGGGGCAGCTTGGCGGAAGTGACGGAAGCCTCAACAAAGCCGCTCCCGGAAGGTGGCTCTCTCTGAGGGCGGGGCTGAGGAGCGTTCCCCCGTGCTGAGCGCGCTGCCTCCAGCGGCCCGTGGGTAGTTTAGGGCGCCTGCGCGTCGTGACATCTCTGCTTGGGAAACTGCAGCCCGCGTGCTTCGAGGGTTTCGCACTGTCGACGTTGGGCAGACCAGTTGCGTCGTCTTCAAGAAGGGATGCGTCAGATGCCAGGCAAACAGTATCTGCAGATTTGGCCCTTGTCCCTTCGCGCAGAATTGTCCCTTCTTTCTTGAGATCCTGCTAGTGCTAATGGAATGCATGCCCAGAACTTCATGAAGAAGACTCATTTTCTGTTTGTCTGCTGTGTAGCATGGTGCGGCCTCGCAATCCTGGCGACCCTCCTTCAAAGCCTCCGTAATCAACAAGAAGAGGATTTAAGGGCATGCCTTCCACATCTGTTTAGTTCTTTTCGGTGCCGCCCACTTTACTGGGACAGTAGCAGCTAGCACTTGCTGAGCTTTTGGCAAGTTAGCCCCCAACCTGTCAGCCATGCAGCTCTTGTTGCCTCTGAGCACTGAAAGACATACACCCCAGGCTGAAGTGAAGCATTGGGTGGTAAGTCTAACACCCCAACTCAGGTCTAGTTCCAGGGCCCTCTGTCTCGAAAAACAAAAAAACAAAAAAAAAATTCTTTTCCTACAGGAGGAAAGCACTATGACTCAAAGGCGGTTGGAAAAACAGCTGCGAATGACGACTTTTTACAGCATTAAAGGTAAAGATGTGATTGATGTATGTGGACTTTAGTCAGTGAGGTTGGAGCAAAGTCCTCTTCTAGAATATGACTACTTGTTAAGATATTTCCATATATACACACATATATACACACACATATTGCTATCCCAATACATTTCATAACATAGAAGTAATGGTATGATGCATTTCTAAAATGTTTATATGCATACTTAGATTTATTGATGAGGATGTTTTTGCTTGTGGGTACGCATGTGCCAGGCAGTAATAAAGGCATGCTTAAAGTTAGCTATTTTGTTGTTTCCCAACACTCATGAGCAAACCCAGGGCTTCACATCTATCACCAAGACGTGTCTCCGTTCTACTATGTTGCCTATTCTGGTCGCCAAGTTCACATCTTCCCTCTGTCCTTGAGTACTGGAATTACAAGCATGTGCCACCAGACCTTGCCACTCAGACATAATTTTTAAAACCGAAGGTGGACGCTTTTAAGCATATACAGAAAAGCCCAGAAATTTGGAAAACAAACAAAACAAAACTTGCTATCTGCTGAGGAACTAAGGGCTGAAGCGCTGGTCTTTTATACTGGAGCCTGTGCCGAGCGCCCTCTAGTGGTTCTATGGTCAACCTTAGAACTACCTTGAAGGTGGTTTTTGTGGGGTTTTATTGTTGCTTTGGTTTTGTTGCTTCTTTTTGTTTTGACTGCACGTGTATTGGTGCACCACTTCTATGCCCGGTGCCCATGGAGGCCAGAAGAGGAACTGGATCCTCTGGAACTTGAGTTTCCAGAGTCCGCGAGCCTCCATGTAGGGTCTGGAAATTGAACCCAGGTGTTTCAGAAGAGCAGCCAGATCTTTTAACCACTGGACCATCTTTCTAACCCCCTATTATATTTCTTAAGTTTTAAATATTTGAAAACATTCAAAACATGACAAAGAATAAAAATTAAAAAATATATAAAAAAAGGCAAAGAAGAAAAAGAAAGTAAGCATTCTTCAAAAGCTTGAGGTCTGGCCAGGCGTAGTGCATGCCTGGGATGAGCACTTGGGAAAGGAAAGCGGGAGACCTGGGACTCGAGGTTTTTGGCTGTCAAAGCCAACTAGGGTGGCAGGAGTGCTTTCCTGATACACATAAGCATTGTCCCTGGGGACCTCTGGCCACCAGGTTTCTAGACTATTCTGGTGGCTGGGACCCCTTGAAGCCCAGCCTGACCCTTGAGGCACAGAAGGGGCCAGGTCCTGCTCCCGCCTCCAGACTTCCATAATTAAGGTTCCTAGCCCCTCAAGGTGGGAGAGTGGCCAGGCCCTGCCCCAAGATCAAGCGACATAATCCTTCCAATCCCAGGCCACCCTGGAAAGTGTCTGTGTCTGTCCTTGGGCCCCCATCCCCCACCCAGCAAGAAACTCTATATAAACCTGTTCTGCCCAGTTCTCTGCTGCTGCTTCCCAGCAGAAAGCAGCCATCTTCCTGGGATTTTCATTCCCGGTAAATCTCTTGTGTGAGTTTTGTTGTATCGTGTGACTTTGTGATACCCTTGGCTCTTCAACTGCCAGGATACCCTCTCTCAGAGCTGTAACACTTACAAAGGTGGTCTTTAGTTAAATCCTCCATACCAGCCTGGGCTGCATGAGAGTCTGTCCCAAAAATACAATACAAACCAGGAGGTGGTGGGCTCACACCTCTAATCCCAACACTTGGGAGGCAGAGGCAGGTGGATCTCTGTGAGTTTGAGAAAGGCCTGATCTACAGTGACTTCTGACAGTCAGGACTACACAGAGAAAGTCTGTCATGACAAACCAAACCGAAGAAAGAGAGAAAAAGGAGGGAGGGAGGGAGGGAGAAAGAGAGACAACTACTACTACAATTTTAAAAAACCAATAAAATCCACAAGAACAAAACAAAAAGCACCACCAAACATCAAGGCCAAGCAATGGTGGCTCAACCCTGTAATCCCAGCACTACAGAGGATGAGGCAAGAGGACTGCCATGGATTCAAGGCCAGCCTGGGCTATAGAATGAGATCTTGTATCAGACAAAGCATTGAAGAAAACGAAAATTCCACTGGCAAACTATGTTTAAGAGGGCTGGGGATACAGCTTAGTGGTTAGAGTGCTTGCCTGCTGTGCATGAGCCAAAAGAAAAAAGGAAAAGAAAAGGCAGTATTCTTTTGTATCACCGGAATGGTAACAGAATTGAGTCTATACTCCAGCTAGTTGAAAAAGCAAGTTAGCATATGTTCTGCTCAGTGTGTGTGTGAATGAGAGAGCTATGCATATGCCTGGAAGATAGAGGTGTCTTTTGACCTATTTCACTGAGATGGGGTTTTCAGAACCTAGAGGCCCTCCTGTCTCCCTGCAGCCACATTCAGCATTTCAGGTGGGTCCCGGAAATCTGAACCCAGGTCCTCCTGCACTCACAGCCAGAGCGCTCTCCACTGTGCCACCCCCCCCCCGACTCTAAACTCCTTTTACTACACATGAATTCTGACTCGCACAGCACAGGAGGTCAGTTAAGAATTTTCCACTTATCCTCTTTTCAAGCATAAGCTTTTGAAGCTTTTAAAACTTTATGTGTTCAGATGAGAACAGCTACACTTGCTAAGGAACAAATGAAAGTTAGACCAGGAAAGGTGAGAGTCCTGCCCGTGACCAGTCTGTGTTCAATCCTTATCCACATCAGCTTTCTTCCCTGTGCACTGGGATACAGGAATAGATAGTTGGTTAGAAAGATCAGCGAACAGTTACTTAATTACAGCCTAGTTCCCAAGCAGTAAGGTTAATTAGCCTAACTGCCAAGCACGACAGCCAGCCATGACACCTCAGTGTTTTTCGGCGAGGACGCCAAGATAACCTTGGTGGCAGTTATTTTCCATCAGCAGCGTCTTGGCGAGTGCTTTGCTCACCTGAGGAAACTGCTCCTTTGCCACTCGCTCTCCCCCAGGTGTGTGTGAATCTCTCCCTCTGCTGGAGTCCCGTTGCCCCCAGGTGTGTGTGAATCTCTCCCTCTGCTGTAGTCTGAGGATCATGAGGGAACAGTCTGCCTACTTTTCCTTTGTGTTAATTGGGTGGTGGTGAAGTGTGTGTATTTGTTCGTGAGCTTGTCTGGGCCCAGGCTGACCGTGGGATCTGTAGCCGAAAGATGACCTTGAACCCGATCCTCTTGCCTCCACCTCCCAAATGCTGGGTTTAGAGGCTTGGGCCACCAAGTTTAACTACACACATTTGTGTGCATATAGCCACCGTTTTTATAGTTGACTATGTTAGAGAATATGCCGTATTAGCAGTCTGGAAATAGCATTTGGCAGTAAGTACACTTGAGCTGTACAGGACAGTTATTAAGGCCGTATCAGAAAGTTCCAGTGTCTCCTTATCCCTATTGGATGGAAACCTGGGCATGACTTAAATTCAGTCACATAAGTGCAATGCTGACAATGTCACCCGTCTTCCCTCCTCCTCTGAGCTAGCATGATGAGAAATGAAGATGGTAACTTCATTCTCTTTTTTAATTATCACAGGGGAGTGAATGCGTCTCCCGTTACTGCAAGTTCTATAAACTAATTTGCTTCTGGGGAAAACAGGGTTAGTGCACACTAGGACAGTGGGTGAACCTTGACCTGGGAAACCCACCGTCCTTGGTCAGTCTCCCTGGCAGGTAAGCATGAGTGAGCTCTTTCCAATCACAGTAGATTGACAGTGCGAAGAGACTTCGGGCCCGCACAGCCCTGCACACTTTCTCATGCCTCTCATGGTTAAGGCAGACGTTTCTTTCTTACTTTAGATTTGTGTACTCTCTTCCGGGATGTATGTATGTGCACCTTATGTGTGCCTGGTCAGAAGGCATCAGATCCCCTGGAACTAGAGTTAGGGACAGTTGTGAGCTACCATGTGGGTGCGGGGAGCTGAACCCAGGTCCTCTGCAAGAACAGCAACTGCTCTTAATCAGTGAACCCTCTATCCAGGCCCTGGCTGTAGCGCAAATTCTAATTGGTCTTAATAATAAAAACCCAGAGTCAGATATTAGGGTGTGAAAGCTCAAAGATCAGAGAAGCAGAGCAGCCAGCCACTAGTTCTTACTTCTACAAAATTCTCAGACCAAAAAGGGCGGATGAGCTTGTCTCCCCCTGCCTTATGTTCTTCCCTCTCCCAGCCATATCACTCACTCCTGTCTCCACCTCCCTAGTGCTGGGATTAAAGGTGTGAGATCCCAAGTGCTGGGATCAAAGGTGTGTGGTCTCTCTGGTTAACTAGTGGCTAGCTTTGCACTCTGATCTCCAGACAAGCTTTATTTGTTAGAGCACAAACAAAATATCAGCATACCTGGCTTAATTTTTTTTAAATAATTTCCCATGTCAAGGCAGAGTACAGCTATTGATTATAAGACAACACACACACACACAAACTTCCTGTGAATTAAAATTAGCCCTTCTAAAACTAGCAGTCACTAAATGAAACATTAATATCCAAGTAAAAACCAAGACGAACAAAGAGGATGGATGTTTTACTTGTTCCTCAGTGCGTTGGAAAGCCAGTACTTCACAGAGGAGAAACAATGGCAGCCAGCGCAGCACGTGGTGCAATTACGACAGTCCTGTCCTGCACCTGGCACTGTACAATACTTTCCTGTGCTCCTGGGCATTGCCAGTGAGAAGACACATGAAGTCTGTTGACCAAAATCCAGTGGGTAGATATGTAGAAAGTTACAATATTATGGGAGATTTATAACACTGTTACCGTGAATTACGGAATTCTTATAATCACTAAGTAGGGTCTCACCAAGTAACTCTGGCTGGCCTAGAACTTGTTAGTAGACCAGGCTGACTGTGAACTAACAAGAGATCTATCTGCCTGTTGAGTGCCGGGATTAAAGGATAGGTTCATCACCAAACCCAGCTTCATAACCATTTTTTAACATAGATGATCTCGAGAATTCTAAACACCAGTGCTTAACCCCTCGTTTAAATACCTAGTATGGGGAACATTAAAAACATGTGCATTGTGTTTATCTGCACCCATCAGGAAGTTGGATTTTTAAGTAGCACTGTCGAGAATAGTTTCCTTTCCTCAGTATTGCTAAGTTACTTCAAATCTACTATTCTCTACTAATTTAAGACAAGCATCCTGGAGCAGGTAACTTCCCACAGTTCTGTTGGGAGTGGGGTGCCGTGGTCACTCCTCAATGGATTTCACGTACTTCTCATATGCTGCTTCGCTCATTAGTTCATCCAGCTCTGAAGGGTCACTCAGTGCCATCTTGATCAGCCAACCTGTAACCAAGACTAAACTTAGTTTCAAATTGCCTTTTTCAAAAGTTAAATCCATTCAAAATGTAAATTTGTAAGTCCCTCAAAATAAACAGTGCCCTCAATTAAGTGATGCTGTTACTCTAATATATAGCTATTATTTGCTCAATAAATTTTAGCCCTAAGGAATTAGTGGGCTGGGATGAGGTGGCTCAGCTTTTAAAGAGCGCATACTGCTGTAGCAAAGGACCCAAGTTTGGTTCCTAACACCCACATCAGGTGGCTCACAACCATGTATAATTCTACTCGGGATTCAATGGCCTCCTCTGGCCTCAGAGCACCTGCACTCAAATGTAAATATCCCTACACAGGAGATATATATAAATAAATATATATATGTATATATGTATATACTTTAAAATAAAAATAAAGTCTTGGGGCTGGAGAGATGGTGGCTCAGCAGTTATGAGCACCTGCACATACACACATACAAATTTATATTTTAAAAAAGGAATACCAAACACTGTAACTATTGGGCTGTAGAAAGACCTAGAGCCAGGCACAGAGGCACAGATCTCTGATCCCAGCACTTGGGAGGCAGAAGTAGGCGAGTCTCTGTGAGTCTGACAGTAGCAGGGGCTACACAGAGAGACCCTGTTGCAAACCACCCAACCCCCGCCCTCAAAAAAGAGAAAGCCTTACAAAGTATGAAGAGCAAGGCAGCAGGTCAAAGAAAACCATGACCAGTCCTAATGTTGCCACTTATTGGCTGCACGACCCTCCAGTTACACTGTGGGGTCCTCCATTCATCTGTAACAGGGAGAAAACCGCAGCTGGCATCCTTCACCAGGTTACCATAGGGCTGAAGTTCTGAGCAACAACATACCATCTTCATAACAGGATTTGTTGACGAGCCCTGGGTTTTCTGCAAGAGCCTCGTTGACTTGGGTCACCTCTCCCGACAGAGGGGAGTAGAGTTCACTGGCGGCCTTCACACTCTCCAAAGCACCGAACTCTTCTAAGGGAAGCAGTGAAAGGGAACAGTTAACACAGGGCGTGGCTGTGACACCTGCGGTCACAGCACTGGGGACAGAAGCTGGAGAGGAGAATCAGGAGTTCAAGATCACCCTCAGCTACACAGGAAGCTAGAGGCTAGCCTGAGCTACAGAAGATCCTGTCTCAAAAATATAAACCTCTCAAGCCAAAAAACTTTTTAAAGAGTTCCCTTGAGATGGCTTAGTGGGTAAAGGTGCTTGCTGTTAAGCCTGAAGACCTGAGTTCAATCCTCAGTACCAAGGTACATGAAGAGAACCCCTGATATCCCCCCAAATAAATAATGCTATAAAACAATTTAAAGACAAACTATGAAAACATGGTCACCTCCCATACAGCCATGATAAAAAAATCTGAATTTCTTTCCTTTTGGTTTTCGAAACAAGGTTTCTCTGTTGTAGACCAGGCAGTCCTGGAACTCAGAAATCCGCCTGCTGAGTGCTCGGATCAAAGGTGTGCACCGCTGTCCAGTTCTGAATCTCTTTATTTAAACCATAGGTTGGGTTTGTACGAGAAAGGCATAAATGGCCTCAGCAAAGCGAACACACATGTTCTGCACACAGTGGGTAGCAGACAGCAGTGTGTCTGAACACACTGTTCAGGAAACATAATTCTTTCAATTTACCAGCCAGACATGGTGTCACATAGCCTGATCTCTGAAGGAGCCTTGAACCTTGTGTCCATAGGACATCCCAAGGAACTTGGTAGGGCTGAAAGAACTGTGCCCAGATTTTAACTATAGATCACCCCAAGGGAGACTGCGTTTTAGAGCAAAGATTACCTAGTCAAATGGAAGCCAAGTGTCTTAGTTACTGTTTTCTTCCTGTGAGACACCATGGCCAAGACAACTTACAAAAGGAAGCATTGAAGCAGGGGCTTGCTTGCAGAAGGTTAGTCCCATAGCAGGGAGGGTGGTGGCATGCAGGCTGGCATGGTGCTGGACCAGTAACTGAGAGCTCACATCTGATCCACAAGTTAAGAGACCAAGAGGGGAGACTGGGCCTGATAAGGGCTTTGGAATCCTCAAAGCCTACCCCCAATGACAGGCATCTTCCAAAAATGCCACGCCTCCCAACCCTAGAGAGTTCCACTAACTGGGGACCAAGCATTCATACATATGAGCTTATGGGGACCATTTTCTTTTTTTTTAATAATTTATTTAAATTTATTTTATGTGCATTGGTGTGAAGGTGTCAGATCCCCTGCAACTGGAGTTACATACAGCTGCGAGCTGCTATGTAGGTGCTGAGAATTGCACCCTGGTCCTCTGGAAGAGCAGCCAGTGCTCTTAACAGCTGAAGCCACCTCGCCAGCCCCATGGGGGCCATTTTCATTCATACCACCACACGAAGCTTATACCTTGAGAACCTAGAAAAGAGCCAAGCATGGTGGCACACACCTCTAATCCCAGAACGAGGGAGGCAGAGGCAGATGGATCTCTGTGAGTTCAAGTTCAGGCTGGTCTCCTATTAATTCCAGGCCAGGCAGGACTATACAGTGAGACCTTGTTTTGTTTCAACTGATTTTATTAAATTTGCATTACGTGATTACTATTTTTTTTTTATGTGTTCGGCTGTTTAGCCTACATTTACATATGTATTCTGTGCATATGTGTGCCGATGCCCTCTGAGGCCAGAGGGAGGCATCAGATGCCCTGGAGCTGGAGGTACAGATTGTTGTGAGTCACCATATGGGAGCTGAGACCAAGCCTAGGCCCTTTGGGAAAACAGTCAAAGCTCTGAACCACTGACCCATCTCTTCAGCCCTGAGACCAAATTTTATTTTTGTTCTGTAAAAAAGGTACCTGCTGCCAAGTCTGATGACCTAAATTCAATCCCTAGACCCATAAAATGGATGTAGAGAACTGATTGCCCCAAATCACCCTCTGACCTCCATACATACGTCATGGTACACACAAGACACACGGGAAAAAAATATATGTATATATAAATAGAGACTCTTGCTGAGCGGTAGTGTCACAAGCCTTTAATCTCTGCACTCAGGAGGCAGAGATTGGGGGGGGTCTCTGTAAGTTCAAGGCCAGATAGGTCTACAGAGCGATTCCCACGACAGCCAGGGCTATGATGTGGGAACTCCTTTAGCCTTTAAGATACTGGCCCACTTTAGGTCACACATACTATATATGCAGATGTAAAAGCGGCCCCTTTTGGCTGCCTGATTCGGTCCCAGTTCCCCACCCATGCAGAGGGCTGCTGATCACCACTCCATTCTGAGCTAGTGTGTAGACTACAGAGAGCAACTCTGTCTCTGAAAAATCAAAGAGAGATCCTAAACTGAAGAAGTCTGGGCTACATACAAGGAACCAGGCAAGGAAAAATAGTATGCCCACTCTCTTATCAAGATAAATGTAAAATCCAGCAGCATACATTATCTAGCCCTGGCTAGCCTGGAAATGGACATGTAGATCAGGCTAGGTTTGAATTTAGAGACCTACCTGCCTCTGCTTTCAGTACTAGAATTAAAGACATATACTACCATGCCTGACATTAGCAAAATATTTTTGTTTTGTTTGTTTTGAGATAGGGTCTCTCTATGTAGCCCTGGTTGTCCTGGAACTTTCTATGTATACCAGGCTGGACTAGAACTCACTGAGATCCACCTGCCTCTACTCTCAAGTACTAGGATTAAAGTCAGATGCCACTACACCCAGATTTCTTTTTTTTAAAAAAAAAAAAAAGATTTTTATTTATTATGATATTGTTCTGCGTGGGCCAGAAGAGGGCACCATATCTCACTACGGATGGCTGTGAGCCACCATGTGGTTGCTGGGAATTGAACTCAGGACCTCTGGAAGAGCAGTCACTTCTCTTAACCTCTAAGGCACCTCTCTAGCCCACACCCAGCTTTCTAATAGAGTATTTTTAAAGGTGTATATATCATGGCTTGGTGAGGTTTATTCTAGTAAAATAAGGTTGGCTAAATGTAAAGAATAAATCTGTTTTGGGATGAAGTTCAGGGGCTCCTGTGGCAGCAGTAAACATGCACCTTACTGCTTAACTGGAAGCTCTGGGATAGACGGTTATGCAGGACTGCTTCACCATCAAGAAGACTAAAATAAACACCGACAAACGAGCAAAAATAGGACGCTGGCAAGACAAGTGGGTAGAGGTGCTCAGTGCCAACCTCACAACCTGACTTTGATCCTCAGGTCCCACGTAATGGAAGGAGAAAACCAACTCTCAGAGTTGTTGTGTTCTCTGACTTTCACATACATGTCATGATATGTACATTTGAACACACCACACATACACTAAATGTAATTTCTAAGTCTTGTACTAACAAAATAAAACATTATTTCAATAAATGAAAATCAGTTGGACAAAATTCAACACTCAGTAATGATCAAACTCTTTGCAAACAGAGAGGAACCTCAGCTGATAGTGAGCATCCATGAACTGTCTGTGTCCCCCAGCCAGCATCACATCAGCTACCGATGAAACAGCAACTGCTTCCTCCTAAGACAATGACACCCATTCTCACCACTTCTATTATAACATTTGTAGCAGCCAGTGTAATCAGGTAAGAAAAGGAACATCCATAAAGACTAAAGAATGGCCTCGAGTCAGGTGCAGTGGCAGCACCTGTAAGCAGCACCTGACAGGAGGGTCAAAGCAAGCTTGAGGCCACCCTGATCGACACAGCAATTCCAAGCAAGACCTTATCTCAAATGCACAAACAAAAAACGTCTTTCAGCAAATTATGCTGTGATGCATGAATAAATCATGTGAATGAAGAGAATGAAGTCTCCAAAGCAAACTTAATGGCCTAACCAGAGCCAGCTATGGCGGCACATGCACTAATCTAACCACGCAGGGGTCTGAGACCAGTCTCTGGGTGTGGTGGCTTAGGAGGCAGGGCCACCTGTGAGTTTGGGGCCAGGCTGGTTTGTCACATTCCAAAATGAGAAGTACACTCACCTTGTTTTTTCAATCTTGTCCCAACTTCAGGCAGACTACAGTAAACAACATCTCCCAAAGCTTCCTAAAATACAAAAACAACATAAAAATGTCTAAGAAGTTGACCCCACCAGAGAACAGGAAAGAGAAACACCCAATTGCCTATATTTCTATCTATATATTTCACACATGAGGGGCTACATTCTTTGCTTTTCTTTACCACACTGTAAACATGTAAAACGGGCAGGTGTGGTGGCAATATACCTAAAATCCAGCACTTGGGGGACAAGTGTAGGAGGGTTGTAATTCACAGCCAGCCTCAGTTACGTGAGACTCCACTGCACAAAAAGACTAAAATCAGATGAGAGTTAGTACACCTGTCAGAGTGTAAGGAAGAAAGAACCCAAGTTCAAGACCCACCTTGGTTCTAGAATTGACTCAAGGCCAGCTAAGACACCTTAGTCAGAACCTATCTCAAACTGCAAAGGAAGAAAAGGCCAGGTGAAGCTCAGTAGTGGGGAACCTGCCTAGCATGTGTGTGACTCAGGGTTCAATCCACAGAATTGCATGAATAGGAGTCGGTCTTTCCCCTACCATGTGTGTCCCAAGGACCAAACTTGGGCAGGCTTGGTGGCAAGCAGCTTTACTTGGTGAGTCATCTCAGCAGCCCTAAAAGTAATTTTTTAACTCAGGAGCTGCACTACAAGAAACAAGCTGCCAGTCAGATTTGACCTCTAGGCTGGAGTAACCCCAGGCACAAACCACATGCTCCAAACAAGACTACCAGTTGTTCTGAGCACCTTGTGCTTTCCACCTCTGCAGTTTTAGGCCGTGACCCAAATGGCACTGTGTGAAAACAGTGGTCCCCATGACCTGCCTCGCGGGGCACCACTGCATCAGGAGACTGACCCAGCTTTCCTCACACCACCCGGAGAGGCTGGATCACACTCATTTTCTAAGTTGCTGTCGTATAGGCGATTCCCCTCGTAGATGAACAACCTGTAATGGGCCCCCTCATTAGATGCACAGGTATGCCAATGAAGGCATCAGAAACCCGGAGGTCTTCCCAACAGCTACGCGGCACACACGCATCCAGTTGAAACCACTGGCCATGCGGCTGCTTGGCTTCTCTTCCTCTGAAAAGTATCTCAGTGTGAGGATAGTGACATAGGGTTATTAGTAGAGCAAAGGCCAGCTGAATAAAAGGTCTCTGTGTCAGCACTGTGTATCTGGGTTTCCTGTCCTTGGTCGTGTGGGTTCTCACATACCTATCTACAAGGGCACTCCCCACCCCAGCCCTTGAGCTTGCTCTTAACTGTTCAACATGAAACATTTCTTAAATAATATTCCCTACTTATAAGTGTTGACCCAGTACTGCTGTTTAGCCCAGGCTGGTCTCAAACTCATAATCTCCTGCCTTGGCCTGAGGATGAGGTAACAGGTCTGTGCCACCGTGCCAAACACGGTCTCTTTTAACACCTAACTTTACTTCTGACTTCTCCCGAAGGATCTCTAGGCACTGTACCATTTCATAAGGCAGAGACAATCCAAATGACTTGAGAGCAGACTGTTAGGAACACTTCAAGACAATCCAATACCTGTGCAAAATTGCTGATTCCCACTGTTCCAATCCCATTCTCTGTGGTTATCCACTCGTGTTTCTCTGTGAATTTACGCACTAAAACAGAAGACCAGCATTTCAGAAAAGCAGCGGCATCGCTTCTTCAGCAGCCCTCCAAACCCACTCCCGCCAAAAGGCGAGGCTGTCCCGGAACAGGGGCCGACTTTCTGACATTGCTCTGCAGTGGTCTTATGCCCGGTAAAGGACAGCAATGGGTCAAGACAGGGCATTCTTAAAACACATTCTTGTGTAGCCACAGATGGACTGAGATGAATGTTGTAAAAACTGGCTTTATTATGTAAACAGTGTTTTTCCTGCATGCCTGCCTGCAGGCTAGAAGAGGGCGCCAGAATCTCATTACAGACAGTTGTGAACCACCATGTGGTTACCGGGAATTGAACTTAGGACCTCTGGAAGAGCAGTCAGTGCTCTTAACCTCTGAGCCATCTCTCCAGCCCATAAAAACTGGCTTTTATGTATGCATGTGTACTACATGTGTGCAGAGTCCATGGAGGCCAGAAGAGGATGTCAGATCCCCCAAAACTGGAGTTAAAGATAGTGGTGCTGGGACCCAAACTCAGGACCTCTAGAACAGCAGCCAGTGCTCTTAACCACAGAACCATCTCTCCAGCCCCGAGAGCACATCTTAAATGGAACACCTCGTACACCCCAGCCTCATCTATTTCAACATCAGTCTAAATCACTCAAAAGATTTCACAGCGTACTTCCTGAATTCATTCTGTGACTATAGGTCTGTCTTGAAGAAAGAACTCTATTGGTTACATACAGGCTTGGGGTCTGGGGAGACAGCATAAAGAAAGTTGTGCATGCTGGGAGGAATACAGCTGACTCACCTGAAATACCTGGGCTGAGGGGGAAAGATTACAAGTTCAAGGCCATCTACAAAGTTTAGCTGGACACAGCGGCAGACGCCTGTAACCCAGCACTGAGGAGGTTGTAGCAGGGAGGAGCAAGAGTTCAAGACTATTAAGATGGCTCAGCAGTTAAGAGCGCTGGCTACACTTCCCAAAGAACCTGGTTCAATTCCCAGCATCCACAGGGTGGCTCATAACCATCCTTAACTCCAGTCCCAGGAGACCTGAGTCCCTCTTGTGGCCGCTACAGGTACTGCATGCACATCGTGCACAGATACACAGGCAGGCAAAATACCCAGACATATAAAAGTAAATAATGAAATAACATTAAGATGATATATATATATATATATATATATATATATATAAAAAGAAACAATCTTTGAAGGACTGAGAATGTAGCTCAGTAGATCACTTGTCTACCAGGTGGGCCTCTGGTTCATTCCACCAATGGGGGAGGGGGACTGATTTACACAGGGCACAGGGAACTGTAAAACACCTGTAACTGTAATACTGGCAAGGCAGGAGATCAGTTGAGTCTGGGAGCTTAAGGGAGCTTGGGCAACACAAGACCCTGTCTCAAAAAGAAAAAAAAAAAGATTTGAGGCTAAGAACTGGCTCAGCAGTTAAGAGCATGTATTTCTTTTTTTTTTTTTTAATAATTCATTTTTATTTTATGTGGTGTTTTCCTGCATGTATGTCTGTGTGAGGATGTCAGAATCCCTTGAACTGGGTCTATAGACAGTTGTGAGCTGCCATGTGGGTACTGGGAATTAAACCCGGTCCTCTGGAAGAGCGGTCAGTGCTCTTAACAGCTGGGCCATCTCTCCAGCGCTGTATGTGTTGTTCTTGCAGAGAACCTGGATTCAGTTTCCAGCATTCACATGGTGGCTCACAACTGACTGTAACTTAACTAGTTTCAGTAAGTCTGATGACTCTCTTCTGACCTCCAAGGGCACCAAGCATGCATGTGGTGCACAGACGTACACGTAGGTAAAACACCTGGAACATAAATCCTTTAAGATATAAAAACCAGCCAGACAGTGGTGGCACACGCCTTTAATCCTAGCACTTGGGAGACAGAGGCAGGCGGATCTCTGTGAGTTTGAGGCCAGCCTGGTCTACAGAATGAGTACCAGGACAGGCTCCAAAGCTACAGAGAAACCCTGTCTCAAAAAACAAAAACCAAACCAAATAAAATAAAACAAAACAAAACAAAAAAGATATAAAAACCAAGATTTAACCTAAAAATGGCAATGTGATTCTTAAGGTAGAGCCGGCTACGGTACTGCAACTTATTGTAAAGACCGAAACAGACTTTCTGTAACAATTGTAACTTGGCCAAGTTCTTAAAATTCTCCAATTATTTAAGCTTGTCCTGGAGAAAATGATTATCGTTGTTTCTAGAGAAAATGATTATCGTTGTTTCAAGAAGGAAACTGAGGCCTGGAGCTCAGTGGAAGAGCGCTTGTCCAAGCCTTGGCTTTAATTCGCAACACTACTAAAAAATGAAGGAAAGGGAATTTGGTCAAAAATGATGTGTAGTTATGTGGTTCAGCTTTCAGTCTCTATAGTCTACAGTTCACTGATCACATTACCAATCACGAGAAGTTCAAAACGAACACAGTGTCTGACTACAAGGGTCAGACAGTTACACATATGTGTCACCCTGCTAACACTGAGTGTCGCTACTCTGGCCTCAACTTTGCAGCTGTAGGTTGTGCCAGCAGCATTCTGAGCTCAGCACAACTAGGCCCACTTGATTTCAAAGTCCATCCCATCCTTTTAGACCAGGCATGCTACTTAGGCTAACCACAGGATGATTCCAATTCCCCATTCACCCTTGACCCGGAGGTCAAAAAAAAGCAGATTATTAGGTAAATGATTACTTTCTTCCTAAGTCTTGAGAAACAGGGTTTGAGGCCCGGGATGTGGCTTAGTTGGTACGGTGCTTGCCTATTTTACTATTGCCTATATTACTGAGGTAGCTCTAGGTTCGGTCCCTGGCGCTGTGTAACTGGGTGTGGTGGTGCTTGCCCGCAGTCCCAGCAAGGTCAGGCGAATCTGAAGTTCAAGGTCATCCTCAGCTAAGTGAGGTCAGGCCTCAGGGAGTGGAAACAAACCCACCCTGGTTTTAGGCCTCAGAAAAACAGCTGTAACTGATGTCAGCCCTTCATTCCCTTCCTTTTAGTTCTCAAATACACAACCTATTTTATCTAATATGGCTTAGAGTTTGTTATGTGTACATATTAGTCACATGATACACACTAATATTTAATAACATTACTCGGCGTTTATGTGTCAGGTGGCAGGTGACAGGGCCTTCATTCACTTCTCCCTCCTGGTAACTCTGAGGTAGCTATTGCCTCCACTGTTCTAACGCAGGGCCTAGGACTCCCAGAAGTCGAAGACTGTGCCCAAGCCAGAACTGTGTGCTTTTCCAAGTGCAGGGCTCTGAACCCTGCAAAATAAGTGTGCACAATTCTGCCAACTAAAAGAGGGTTTAAAAAAAAAAAACAAGTAGTTAGGCAGACCACAGGAATTGATATTTGGGGCAATTTTTAACTAAATACCTGGAACTCCGCATGTCGCTCAAGCTGGCCTCGGACTCATAGTGCTTCTCCCTCTACCTCAGGAGTGCTGACATTGTTACAGGTGGGAGCCACTCACCATGCCTGGTTTGAAATGGAGGTCTCATTTGCCCAGTGTGCTACCCTTGTACTCCAGCCAGCAACACACTGATGTGTCCCAAACAGTAGAGAAATTTTTGCAAGAAAGGAGCAAACTTTGCACTCGACACTGAGGAGTAACGTGATCAACATTCTGAGTTCGCCCAGATTTCTGACCCAGGAGACTTGCAGAGAGCAGCCGTTCAGATTTGTGCTGCCTGAATAGGGACGGTACAAAGGGCAGTTAGGGTCTCCGCTATTTGCACATAAAGAAAGAAAACTGTTTCCCAGCGCATATAAAGGGCAGGTCTCCCAGTTATTTCCAGTCCGTCAAGTGAGGCTCTTTTCTGCCCCAGTACACATCAATGACTCAATTACAGGCGTCTGCAGAACTTCTCTGAGGTCTAGAACACTTTTCCTTGTCTTTCTAGAGTTCACAGCTGAATCTTCAACGCCATGCTTGGCTTTGCTGGGGGTGGTAAAGAGCTTTTTCATCTCTGCACTTTTTGACTTTTCTTTCATTTATCTGTGCGTGCACTCAGTGCTAAATATTTTAGTGCTTTTGCTTAGCTTCACTTCGCAGTTCCCCGTTAAGGCTCACTTAGCTAAGCACTCCAATTTTGGGGTCTCGGTGAACCCAGATTTAAGCCACTCCTGCACCAGTGTGCCTTATCTGCAGGGCCAGCGGGCCTTGCCTCCCAGCTCCACCTTTTAACCGCGGGTACAAAGTTTGCTCGTGTCCTCTCGCGGCTACTTTAAGAGGGAGAAGGGCCGCAGAACCAGGATCCCAAGAGCGAGAAGAAGGGCGGACAGGGCTGCAGTCCGCTCGGGCCGGGAGGCTTGGTTGTGGGGTCGCCTGAAGTCTCCCGGCCGCTTGGCCGCGGGCAGAAGCGGTGACCACGTGCCCCTCACTTACCCGACTGCACAGCGGATCCAGTGCGCAGCTCGCGGACGGCGGCGGCGCTCGGCACCCAGGGCCGCGGCGGGCAGGAGGCCAGGGCGCTGCGCAGGCTGCAGGCCACGGCCCGCGCGCTCCTAGCCACTCGCAGCGACATGATCGGGGGTTCCTAGGGTAACCGCACTGCGCCTCGCCACCAGGCGGGCGGTCACCGGGTGGGCCGGAGTAAGCCGAGCACCGAGAGCGGGGCGGGGCTCGGGCAAGACGCACTCTGATTGGACAGCTCGAAGGTCCCACTTCGGATAGGATGACGCGCCCGAGGGATGTGTGTCCGTGGAGGAGCAGAGGCCCGGATGGGGCTGTGTGAGGGGCGCGGAACGGCTGAGCGGGGAGGAAGCGGGGCCTCGCCGAAGGGCGGAGCCTCGCACCAAGAGTGGGATCTTGCATTCCCCTAGACCGCATCACTTCAGTGGGCAGGGAAAGACTCCAGCAAGGGTGGCTTTGCTGGGCTAAGGCAGTATCACGCCATTTAAGCTAAAAGGTCCAGAGAAAGCCAGGCCCTTTAAAGCACACAGTCACGCCTGTCTGCACAAGGTCACTCCCAAGGGGATTCATTTTATCTGAAGACCAGTTCTAGGCAAAAGACAAAGTCATTCTGACAAAGATCGTGTGCGGGTTTTTTGTTTGTTTGGTTTTGTTTTTGGAGACAGGGTCTCTTTGGAGCTTTGAAAGCCTGTCCCGGAACTCGCACTGTAGACCAGACTGACCTCGAACTCACAGAGATCCTGCCTCCTGAGTGTTCCCACCCCCACCCCCCCACCCTACCCCGCGCGCGCCGGCATCGTATGCGGGTTTTTAAATGCTGGAAACAACCCAGGAAGCCGCTTTATTACTTTACAGATGCCAAGAGGGTCAGAGACTCTTAAAACCAAGGAAAAGAGAGAATATGCACCTTTTTTTTTTTTTTTTGATTTTTCAAGACAGGGTTTCTCTATAGTTTTGGAGTCTGTCCCGGAACTAGCTCTTGTAGACTGTAGGAGCCAGCCATGATAAACTAAATAGAAAGACCACCCAAAGGAAGTTCTTTACTTCCAACCATTATCACCTGTCAGAGTAGGACTCAGCCAAGCCATGAGTAAGTTTAGTAGAGGCCTGAGTCTCAATACCAGGTTGCAGGAAGAACCACAAACTGAGATTACCCGAGCACCACCCAAGAACAGACAAAAGAAATGCCTAGCATTCCAACCGTTGTAGATAGGATCACCTGCCAGAACACTCACCAGGACACCCCTAGACAAATGTCAGCTAATCAGGGGCCCTGAGCCTCAGAAACCCCTCACCCCCACCTTTACTACTATAAAAACCCAACTCTAACTGAGCTTGGGGTTCTCCGGTTATTCTATTACGTTGGACATGTGGAGAGACCAAGTTTGCAAACTTGCATAAAATAAGGCTCTTGGCTTTACTTACAGGACTCAGTCTCCTTGTTGGTTTTTGGGGGGACTTAATGGATCTGGGCATAACATAGTCCAGGCTGGACTCAAATACGCAGAGATTTGCCTGCCTGGTGGCGCACACCTTTAATCCCAGCACTTGAGAATAATGAAATTTATGCAGGCCTTCTACAATCTTTGATCATAGCATCCTGGAGGTGGAGACAGAAGTTAGCCCATTGTTCCGTAGGAGCCTAGTGTGGGCGCTGGAAATGAACCTGGGTCCTCTGCAAGAGCAGCAAGCACTCTTAACCACTGACTGATTTCTCAACTCCATAAGAAGATTTTTAATTTCCAGCTAGGATATTAAATAGAAAGTAGGAGTTGTCCATCCTCAGGGTTGATTATCAAGTTAGAGAGTTCCATTCCTTACTGGCCACACTTTGTTTCTCTAAAGTCTTCACTATCAAGGGAAATAGGTTGTCATTAGCAAGACAAAAGAGGATTTACCTTGAGGTGGTTGCAGTAGTCCTACAAGAGAAGGGGGGGGGAAGGGGTCCCTGGAAAGGGTCAGTTTTCCCTTAGCAAAGAGGGGAGCTTGGGATGAGTTTGGGGCAGGGAACCTACAGGGTCTCTACAGTGGATTCAGGAAAGAGAGGGTCAAGGCATGCTTAGAAGGTAGACTAGATGCTCAGTGCCGGGCCCTGGTGGGGAGGAAGGTAGGAGTTAGACAAACCCCCTGCTGGCAGACATGGAGGCCGGCCATGACTAGGTAACAAAGGTGGTTAGCTTCCATGGAGACCGGCCGTGACTAGGTAACAGAGGTGGTTAGCTAAAATGGAGGCCGGCCGTGACTAGGTAACAAAGGTGGTTAGCGTCCATGATGGCCAGCTTTTTCTTCACCCTCCTGACCTGAGACAAAAGTCTCATAGCTTAAAGACCTTGTGGGCTTTCTTTCCGCCAACATGCCCCACCCCTACCCACTCCCATACCCCCACCCCTCCCAAAATGACCAACCCTAGAGGGTGTTATGCCCAAATCTGCAGGGTCCCCACAAAAGCCAACAAAGGAGACTGAGTCCCATACGTAAAAGACTGTTCTGAGGGCTGGAGAGATGGCTCAGAGGTTAAGAGCACTGACTGCTCTTCCAGAGGTCCTGAGTTCAATTCCCAGCAACCACATGGTGCCCTCTTCTGGCCTGCAAGCATACATGGAAGGAATGTTGTATACATAATAAATAAATAAATCTTAAAAAAAAAAAAGACTGTTCTAAGACAAAAACAAAACAACAACGAACAGCCCTCAAGAAAAGACTGGAGTTCTTGGCTTCCCATGTGCTTTACAGAGGGTCTTTTACAGCTACTTGCCTGTGTTCCTGCTCCCCAATTAAAAAATAAAAAATAAAAAACACTTTCTTTTTTGGTTTTTCGAGACAGGGTTTCTCTGTGGCTTTGGAGCCTGTCCTGAAACTAGCTCTGTAGACCAGGCTGGTCTCGAACTCACAGAGATCCGCCTGCCTCTGCCTCCCAAGTGCTGGGATTAAAGGCGTGTGCCACCACCACCCGGCAAAAAACACTTTCAACTGTTGCTTTCTGTCTGCTCTGTGTATTGTGTTCCAGATTTCTCAGATGCTACTTGCACAGATTTTTCTTCCTGCCTTTTAATTGTTTAACAATGAAAACAAATCCAATCAAGACCCCTAGAGAGTGGAGGCACACACCTTGCTCAGGAGGCGGAGGCAGGCCGATCCCCGAGTCAGCCTAAAGTGCAAAGAAGAGTTCCAGGACAGCCAGGGCTATATGGAGAAACCCTGTCTCAAGAAAAACAAAACAAAATAAAACCCTAGAGAGTAATTATGTTCTTCCTGTTTGTTTGGTTTTAAGAGACAAGGTTTCTCTGTATAACAGTCCTGGCTGTCCTGGAACTCACTCTGCAGACCAGGCTAGCCTCAAAGGCACAGAGATCTGCTGCCTCTGCCTTCCGAGTGCTGGGATTAAAGGCGTGCGCCACCACCACCAGGCACTCTTCCTGTTTTTTAAGCCACTCAATTTACTGTTCTTGGTCCCAGAAAGCTAACAGGATACCTGTTAGCATTCGGAAAAAAAATATGAGAACCATTCAAGGCAACTGCCAATAACCAAACTGGTGAATTAATTGTTATGTGGAGCGTGTATTTTATTTCTAGGAGGAAATACATTTGAACCAGCAGGCTCTCACACAGTGGCACTATTAGATATGTATGTGTTGTGACTATTTTACTAGCTGGGTTCCAGAACTTCTCTATAGGAAGCAAAGCCAGTCCTCTCGTGAGACTCCAAAGTCACTGGCAAGTGCAGGCTGGAAGCTCTGGCCTCTGCCACATGTGGAGGAACAGTCTAAATCCGGGGCAAAGCTTGTGCTGGTTGAGGGGACAGAGCCTGGGAGGACGCCCCCGGCTGCTCACTGCTGCTCTGCTGCTCTTCCCTTTTACGTCTGACGCCCAAAAAGCTGAGGATTTTCATCAGGAGCAAGTCTGCAATCTCTCCTTCCTCCGACAGCTGCAAAAAGAGAGGGCCAAGTGATGTATCTGGAACCACCCCAAGATTTTACTGTCCTGTTTGGTCCCAGGGTTGGGGCTATAGCTTGGTGGTAAAGCACCAGGCTAGTAAGCTCACGGTTCTGGGTTTTATCTTCAACATAAAAAAAAAAAAAAAACAACAAATGAAACAACCTGTTTGTTCCAAGCCTTACGTCACTAAGTTGTTCTAGGGTTAGGATGACCTACTTCTGGGGTTCTACCTCCACTGGGGCTTGTGGGGCTTCTTCATGTAGTCCCCAGTAGGCCCTCTCCCTCTGTATTGAGCGTGTCTGGGTTTTCCTGGCAGGACTTCCCATCCCAAATGGGACAGAGAAAGCCCTGTCTGGTTATTGCACCTGAATTTAAGCACCAGTCACTTCCGGACACCATTCAGAGATGACTGTCACCCACCTCACTCAGCCCTGCTTTTCCCTTGTTACAGTTGTCACTTCCGCTTCCTCTGCTTACCTCTCAGTCTAGTCCAGCGTGGGAGGGCTTCGGATTTCTGGGGGATGAGAAGCTAAATAGGCATTTCTCACTAATTTCTCACTATACATTTCCCATACTTAACCATAAACGGTAGGTAGGTGGGTAGGTAGGTATATAGACAGCCAGACAGCCAGACAGAGCCTTAAACTGAAGAAGAGGGCATGGTGGCACACACCTGTAATCCCAGCCCTTGGCGGCAAAGACAAAATTGAGCCTGAGCTATATATATATCAAGAATTGTCTCATTCATGAACAAATAAGCAAAGCAAAAACAACTTGGAGGACGTTAGAACGGCAGGCCGTATTTAAAGGCTGTAGATAGAGCCATATAGGCATGGTGGAGCATAGACATGGTTTTTTGTTTTTTGTTTTTTTTTGAGACAGGGTATCTCTGTAGCTTGGGAGGAAGCCACAGCACTTGGGGGGCAGAGGCAGGAAGCCAGCCTGAGATCCATGAGATCTTGTCTAAAACAAACAATCAGCAAAACTATATGTATATCAACGAAGCAGTCCTATTGGATTAGGGAGCCAGAGTAACACCACTTAACCAATTATATCAACAATGATTCTACTCTCCAATATGCTCATATATGGAAGTTGTGGGGCTTAGCACTTTGACCTATTTTTAGGGGACAAAAATTCAGTCCATAACAGCTGCAATCCCCCTCCAAAAAGGTTCTTGGGCAATGAAAACATGGGCAATATTTAGTTGCAAAAAATATTTAGTAAAACAAACAAACAAACAAAACATTGTCTTCGGGCTGGAGAGATGGCTCAGCAGTTATAGGCTCTTCCTACTGAAGACCCAGGTTCCATTGCTAGCACCTACACTGGGCAACTCATAACCATCTCTAACTCCAGTTAAAGGGAGTTCTAGTTCTGGCCATCACAGGAACTACAAGCAGGTTGTGCACATACAAACAACAGGAACACACACATACACAAAAATAAATAAATAAATGAATAGTAAATAAAATACTATTGTCCTAAGAGGAAGCAGCCAGATGTAAAAGCACATACATATATGATCCCATTTATATGAAGAATAAGTCAAAAGTGTATGTTTACCTGGTCATATTTTTGCTCCTCACTGAAGGCCACCAGGATGACAGAGATAAACAGATTCAGTACCACAAATGTCATAAAAACTATGCAGGACCCAATGAGGAAGCAACCAAGAACCGGGCTGTAGTCCAGGACCTGCCAGGAAGAAAGCCATTCATTCCATTTCTTGTAGCCACCATCCCCCTGAGAAACCCTCAGCAGCAAATCAGGTCCTCTGAGCTGAACAGAATCAGGAAGATGCCTCTGCCCAGTACTGGGAGTGTGGCCTGAGCATTCCAGAGCTGGCCCAGAAGGGGAATGGGCTGCACCCCTGCCCATCACTACTTCCTCTAAAAATAGGCACCGTTTCTAGCTAGGTAGGGTTAGAAATTTCTGCAGCCCAGCAGGGCCCTCCTGAGGGTCTGATGTTCTTCTGCAGGCAGGAGCCCCCCAGAGTAGGCTGTCTAAAAGTGGGAAAACAGTTTTGATCGGTCTAGAGAAGCCCTGTGCTTGTCAGGATCTGCACTGCATTCGAGGTGGTGGAGGGGAAGGTGGGCAGAGAGCGCAGTTCTGACAAACAGATTTGGCGCAGATCGCAGTGGCAACGCTCACCCCCACTCCCATTACCTCTTCATAGTTGAAGATTCCCAGCTGAAGGCTGATCATTGTTTCTGCGGCGTCAAAGAGGGTTTTGTAGGAACGGAGTTTCCAACCAAATATTAAGTTTGACTGTCGTGGAAAGAGTCTTCGTGAACAGAGAAAGAAAGTGCAAGGCCCCTGCCCTAGTCCCTGCTGTCTGAGACAGTGACTGGTATGTGCAGTGGGAGTGAAGGGTTAGAATGGCGTGCAGACAAGGATGCATGGGCTGGTGGTGCGTATGATCCGTGAGTGATGGAAGGTGTGAGACCGGACAAAGCTGGGGCCAGAGATGACCAAGGTAGAGCTGAAGATCCAAGACAAATGGGCACCCGGGACTATGTTGGAAAATGGGCCTATTGTGCCTCAGGATTGGAATGTGTATTTGCACAGAGAGCAGGAAGAGTCAGAAGTCTCTCTCTTATTACTTGGTAATAAGAAAGAGTTGAAGGCTCAGTGTTGGTTGTGGTTGTTGGTTTTTATTCCCCTAGTGACAAACAGATGTAGCTGTCAACACGTAGTGTTAAGCGGCTGTGCGAACCAATATGGGCACTACTGAGTCCAAGTATTTAGGATTGCACCCTCACCACTCCACCTCCGCCCTAGGTCAAGGAGAGGGTGGCGGAGAAGTGGCCATGAGGCTTTTAAGCAACTGGGGTATCCAAACTGGCAACCTGAGCAGGGCTAACCACAGAAAGCAGCCCATCGTGAGAGATCATGTGTCCTTCTGGTTTTGAAACTCATGGACCCTCACTCCTGTTCAACTGAGGTTCTGTCTTTGTTCTTGGAGGTGGAAGTTTCATAAGGTCCCAGTTAAAAGATCCTGAATTTACGAGCGCTGTCATTTCCTTTTGATTCCCAGGCTCCCCCTAACCCTAACTGTCCCCTTCACAGTACCAAGTACCCTTTACCTCCAACAAGAACTGCCCTGAGGTTTTCCCAAAGGAGACACTCACTGCAATGGAATAAGCCAGGAGCATGATGACGATGATGGTGATAAAGCTTGAAATGTCACCCCAGGCACGGCGCAGTGCTGATGTGATCATGTTCATTTTGGGATTCAACCGGAGCAGGTGCCAAAGCTTCACTGTAGACAGCAGGACAAGGAAGGCAATGGTGTAACCAAGAGCAGCATCCATTGCTGCTGTCTCACTGAAACTGATGCCCCTGCGGGAACAAAACAGGAAGGCCTGATCTCAGATACCAGCGTGGCTGAAGTGCATCCAGGTACAGGGTTGTATTTACTGTGATGTCAGAGGTCAATATGTCCTGAAATGGATCTGGGAGACAACGTAGTTCCTATTCCCCCCAGGTCAAGTGATGATCGTTGTGGTGATAACGGTGAGGCTTTGGTTGGTGGTGGTGAGGATGATGATGGTGAGGATGATGATAAGAATGATGGTAGTAGTCGTACCGGTATGATGGCTCAGTGGGTAAAGGTCATTTGCATGCCAGCCTGGCCAGCTGAGTTGATTCCCAGAACCCATGTAAACATGGTAAAGGAGGAAGGAGAGAACCAATTACTGAAAGTTGTCCTATGGTCTCCACACATACTGTAGCGTGTTTGTGCCTGCTCTCTCTCTCTTCTCTCTCTCCCTCCTACCCACCAATACTCATAAATATGATGTGGTGGCAGTACTCAGGAGGCAGAGACAGGTGGATCTCTGTGAGTTCAAACCCACCCTGGTCTACAGAGTGAGTTCCAGGATATTCAGGGATATACAGAGATCCTGCCTCAAAAAAAAACCCCAAACAAGCAAACAAAACAAAAAATCAAAATAAGCTAATAAATCAATTAAAATTAAGGAATGATTGTGGTGTTGGTAGCGATGATGACACTGGTGATAATGGAGTGATTAGAGATGTAGTAGTGGTGACAACAGTGATGATGAGGATGAAGGCAATGCTGCTGGTGATGATGTGATCACATCATGATGATGGGGGATGAGAAGAAAGAGAGTGACAGTGATGATGATAACGGTGATGATGATGATAACGGTGATGATGATGACGGTGATGATGACGATAGCAATGATGATGGTATGATGATGACAATGTTGATGGTGATGATGATGATAACAATGCTGATGACAGTGATGATGATAACAATGCTGATGACGGTGATGATGATAACAATGCTGATGACAGTGATGATGATAACAATGCTGATGACAGTGATGATGATAACAATGCTGATGACGGTGATGATGATAACAATGCTGATGACAGTGATGATGATAACAATGCTGATGACGGTGATGATGATAACAATGCTGATGACAGTGATGATGATAACAATGCTGATGACAGTGATGATGATAACAATGCTGATGACGGTGATGATGATAACAATGCTGATGACAGTGATGATGATAACAATGCTGATGACAGTGATGATGATAACAATGCTGATGACGGTGATGATGATAACAATGCTGATGACGGTGAT